>PVIJ01008434.1:28624-74399 GCA_004024925.1 Scalopus aquaticus | reverse complement strand
AGGAGGGAGGTGGAGGGAGGGAAGGAAAAGGGCACAAAATGGAATAGAAAAGAACACAAGGGACCATGGAGATGGATCACGGGTGAATTGGTGGTGGGCTACCCAAGGGGAATACAAAATGTAAAAGACATAAATAACAATAAAAATATATATTAAAAAAAAAGAACAACATTGTGTGTATCAATATATATTTCTCATATCATATGGTAGGAATTATTAATATTACTTGCCTATATATTTCTTTATTATAGGGACATAATTCAAAATTAGCCCAAAGGAAAAATGTCTATTTACTCATCTGTATACCTTAACGATACAAATTATCTTTATAATTTATCGGTTTGAGAATAAGCACATTCTTTCGTACTAGGAATCTTCAGACCAAGACATTACCAAATGACATAGGATTTGAGAACAGATCAAGCCAATGAGCCAGAGTAACTAAGCCTGAGCTGAATTTACCTGGGAGAAAATTAGATGGCATATTAATGAAAGCAAGCAATTCTGCTAAGATGTAACAAGCATCATAGTGGGGGCCTCCCTGGTGGCGCAGCGGTTAAACGCTGCACTGTGGAGCTGTCAGCAGCGGTGACGCGAGTTCAACGTCCAGCCAGGGAGAATCGCACATGGCGCTGCAGACCTCTCCTGCCTCACCCACTGCTCCCCTCAGCAATGTATTTCTATCGATCTGCCTGTTCTGCTCCCCACTCTGTCTCTGGTGAATCCTCTTGCCGCCCCACACCTCTGGTCTATACCCCAGCTTGTATGCATAAATAAATAAATCTTTAAAAACAAAAAAAACAAGCATCATAGTGGCTTAACACAAAATATAGTTATTGCTTATGTCGTTAGTCAACTCAAATCCACAAAGAGGTCATCTCCAGTCATCAGGGGCTGGGTTTACCTGTCAACTGGCTCTGCCATCTATTAGGGCTGCAAGTTCCTCAGTTGGACTATTCCCAATGCAACCAGTAGGAAGGACAGAGAGAACTGGAGGATCATGCAAGACATCGTGGGGGTCAGTCCCGGATATGGAGTATGTCACTTCTGTCCCTATTCCACTGGATAAAATTAGTTATATGTGGCCATTTACTTCGAGGGGTTTTGAGAATTGTAGTTGTCCTTGGTGTTCAGAGATAGCAGTATCACTATCTTTGCCTTAGGTGAGTCATAGATACTCACTACACATCTATCGATGCAGTTAAATTAATGAAAGGACAACAGCTACAGACTTCTATGAAAACGTCTTATCCAAACTGAATATTTCATATTTGCAAAGGATGAACATAAGTTTCTTTATTCTACTTGAGACAATTTGGAGAGGGAGAAAAGGCATCAAATAAATAAATAGTCTCTTGGGTCATGCGTGACTTGGTGGTGGGAATTTTACAGGGACTGTACCCGAGAGGAGAAATCAAACATTGTACAAAAATGAACAATCATGTAAAAAAAAAAATATATATATATATATATATTTAAATAAATAAAGGAAATAACAGTTTGATATGTTTTTAAATTTACCAATATTGACTTTAATATATTGGTAGAATAATAAAATAGTTCTAATCAAAACTTCTTTTGAAAAAAATATATTAAAATTTTTAATATAGGGTATATTCATATATATTTACTTTTTAAAAAACATATATTACAACGCTTAAGGCCTCATTTAACCTTAATTATCTCCCCATAGATCCTATCTCTAAATACACATCACTGAAAGACAGGACTTCAACTTACGAATGGTGGGTAGGAAAGGACACAATTTAGTTTACAGCAAAGGCCATTATCATTTGCATATTAAAATATACAAATATTTCAATCAAACTATTTCCACAAGTACTGACTTTTTGCTTCTCTTCCAAGTATTTTTCTCAAGCAAATATTTTTATAAGAAAACATTGTAAAAAATCTTAATTTTATTTGTGATTTTATTTTTTAATATTTTGCCCAGCTTAGATGCTATACAATTAAGGGTCTTCTCAATTTCATTTTTATTTCAGCACATAGAATACAACTTTATCTGTTTAAATATAGGAACTCTATAAACAGAACCTTCCTACAAAAGTTTTTCCAGCATATAATTACAGAGTTACAAATGGAAGTTTCACACACCATTTGAGCTCTCATTGTTTAACATATATAAGATGTAGAAATAAACTCAAATATCTTCCTGTCAAAGCTTGTTGTCAATAATTTCCAGGTCTCTGAAAGTTTTAACTGCTGAAATTTTCTTGACATGCCATTCATTTGGAAATCAATCTTTAAATACTTTGATTTAAATATTTCCAACTAGTTTTAGACAAGATGCAACTAAAGTTAGAAAAGTCATTTACAATCAAAAATAGTTCACCTTCACCAGAATGAATTTCCAAAATCTTTATACAAATTCCATATACTGGGCCTCCCTGGTGACATAGGGTTAAGTCTCAGCACTAGCACTGCTTCGATCCTCGGCCAGGGAGCTAAACCACATATGGTGTAGCAGACCTCTCCTGTCTCACCTGCTGCTCCCCTTAGTAGTGTATTTCAGCAAATCCAACTGTTCTGCTCCCCACTCTGGTGAATCCTCTCACCCTCTCCCAACTGATAGCCTACACCTCAGTTCTGCTATGCATAAGTGAATAAATAAATCTTTAAAAAATAATAATAAAATAAAATCTATGGTTACTCCTTTAAAAAAAAAAGTTCCATGCGCTGAATGAGGAAAAAAATACAAGCCATTAACAAAATCATCTTACTGAATCCCACTGGAAAGTTCTTGCAGCCTATCCCAAGGGCCAAGGCTAGGGAAGAGAATACACCAAGTGTCCAACAGGAGCAGAGTCTTGAGTTCTTCTCCCACTGCCGTGTCCATAGAAAATTAGGTGAGTATTGTCAGAAGGCATTGTGCATGCTGACCTGGCAAGGGAGGTGTTCTGTTCCTTTTCAGATTTGATCGCTTGTTGAAATGGGAACCCTGCTTACTACACAAGCACCTCACATACTGGGAGGCCAGACTATAGGAGCAATGAAAGCACAATATAGAGGTCTTACAGGTCTGTCCTAGATTGTTTTGATACAAATACTGATAATAATTATATGCTGAAAGGAAAATATCAGGGACAAATGTTAACCTGGATAGAGGACAGAACTACAGGTATAAACCAGAAATGCCACAGAAAACCAGTTTATATGTATACATAGTCACTCTGCTTTTGTGCCCCTTTATAATCACAACTTCTTGGAGCTTTCCTCAGGAAGATCAAAGGAATATATCCAGAATATACTGTGTCTTAATGAAACCTCAGTTGCCTTAACCTCAGAGAGCCCTTTGCTGACCTTTCATTGCCTTTTTCCAAAGCTGGTGTTAATGCAAAATTCCAATAGAAAAATAGGGGACACAGAGACACATAAACAGGCTAAAATCTTCCAGAGCCCTCTAGTCTGGAAAAACAAAGTGAGGGGATAATGAATGCTATTTAAACACTCATGAAGTTTGAGGCTAGCGGGTGTGGCAGCAGAGATAGGGAAGGGCCTAGTCGCCACGAATGCAGTATCTACCTGTATTCTATTTGAGTGTAGACTTTGAAGGCAGACAAAGTTACTAAACACCTGTTCACCAAGTTGCACTTTAAAAACTTAAAGCTACATTCACTGCACATAATCTCAAAAGCTCAGAAAGTCTAGCTTTAGGACAAGTTAATGAAATCCAGATTTATATTCCAGATAGGAAAGCTAAAGCCTGGCATTATTTCTCTTAAGAGCTCATTTACAGTGAGGAGATAAACAGATTCAAGAAAAAGATCTAAAGCAAGCATGCAATTTTGTTGTAGTTTACATCTGCAATTCTGTACCTAAAATATCTCTCCTAGCATCTTTCAGACCTAGATCATGAATTTAATTAAGGTATTTCTTATTCTTAAAACTATGATCAGGAAATAAGATTTCACCAATCATTCATTTACTTATCGATTAATTTAAATAATCTTTCAACACACATTTGGAAACACATAGCACTTCTGGCTCTGTAAAATCACAGTATTTTCCAGTGGAAAAAAATGGGTTATACATATTGCCTGCTTGTTAAACCAGTGAGATATTCCTCAGATACTGTCAACAGGAAATTCACAATATTTAACAATGTTAGAGAATGACCACCAACAAATCAGAATGACACCCTTCTATAGACTGATATGTGTGCATTTCAAAATTTATATGATGAAGCCTAATCCCCAATATGATGATGTTTAGAGGTGGGGACTTGACAGATAATAAGGTCATCAAGGTAGACCCATTTTTTTTAGCACATAATTACAATTTTTTTATTTTTTATTTTTATTTTTTAATAATATATATTTTTATTGTTATTTATATCATTTACATTTTGTATTCCCCTTGGGTAATCCACCACCAATTCACCCATGATCCATCTCCGTGTTTCCTTGTGTCCTTTTCTACTCCATTTTGTGCCGTTATCCTCCCCCTTCCCCCCCCCCCCAAGTGTCTCTCTCCTATTTGGTTTCCCTATAGTCCTGTTATAAGTGAAACCATTTGATATTTTTCTCTTTCTTTCTGGCTTGTTTCGCTGAGTATGATCCCCTCTAATTCCATCCATGTCACTGCAAATGGCAGGTGTTTATCTTCTTTGAATGCTGAAGAGTATTCCATTGTGTATATGTACCACATCTTCTTGAGCCAATCATCTATTTTTGGACATCTGGGTTGCTTCCATACCTTTGCCATTGTGAGCAGTGCCGCAATGAACATACAGGTGCATGTATCCTTTTGGATTAGTGTTCTTGTGTCCTTTGGGTAGATTCCCAAAAGTGAGAATGCAGTGGAACAAGGACAGTCTATTCAATAAATGGTACTGGGAAAACTGGACAGCCACATGCAAAAAAATGAAGCTAGACTACTACCTCACACCCTGCACAAAAACCAACTCAAAATGGATAAAAGACCTAGACAGAAGACCTGAAACCATAAAATTTATAGAAGAAAATATAGGCAAAACTCTACAAAACATATATCTCAGCAAAATCTTTAACAACACATCCCCCAAAGTGAAGGAAGTGAAGGACAAGATAAACAAGTGGGATTACCTCAAAATAAAAAGCTTCTGCACAGCAAAAGAGACATTAATCAAAACAGACACCCTACCAACTGGGAAAAGGTCTTTGCACACAATACATCCGATAATGGACTGATAACAAAAATTCACAAGGAACTCACACAACTTAACAAAAACAAAACCAATAACCCAGTCAAAAAATGGGCAGAAGAGCTCAAAAGGCACTTCTCCAAAGAAGAAAAGCAAATGGCCAACAGATACATGAAAAAATGCTCAACATCACTTATAATCAAGGAAATGCAAATCAAAACCACTATGAGAGGATGGCACACATTAAAAATATAGGCAACAACAAATGCTGGAAAGGATGTGGAGAAAAAGGAACTCTTCTAGACTGCTGGTGGGAATGCGAACTGGTCCAACCACTACGGAAAGCTGTATGGAGATTCCTCAAACTGCTAAACATGGAGCTTCCATACAACCCAGCAAGGTAGATCCATTATGCGTGAGATCGATACCTTATAATAGAGACCCAGAGAGTTCCCTTACCCCTTCCACAAGATAACACTTTGTAAACTAGGTAGTGGGAACTCACCAGACATTGAAATAGCAGGTGAATTTATCTTGGGCTTCCCAGACTCCAGAATTGTTCAAGCTACCCAGTCGATGGCATTTTTTTTATAGCAGCCTGAACATACTGATACATACCCCTCTTGCTCCTCCATTACTTAGCCAATAGGAAAGGATGAAACTGAAGAATATGATTTGGCTACCTTTCTATTTAGCAACTGAAAGCAATCCCAGAGCACCATTCCTGAAGATGGTAAAGAGATCTTCTTAATGATTAATGCTTCTAAATACTGTATTAAAGCAAAAATAGAATGAGTTATGGTCTAAAAATGTTAACATATACCTTTCTGAAGAATTGAAAGGAAAAACTGATTAAAATATGAATATCTCCCTTTCATTCCACTAGGTCAACTCAAAGTGAAAACTAGAAAAGTTACTAGGTGCCTACTACATATAAATGTGATAGGGGCACCTTACTTTTATAAATCTAATTCTCAAACAGTCGCATAAGTATTCCTAAATCCACTTTGCAGATGAGAAAGTTGTCTCCAAAAGCTTATGTTTTGCTGAGTTGACACAGTTAGCTCAAGTAGTGAGTTTCAAACCATGTCTATTAATTTTTAGGTCCCTGTTTTTCATTCTAATTTCTTTTTTGGACCTAGTTTCTCTCACAATGTGCTCACTCTTTAGAGGAGTATGAAATTGAACTTCCGTTTTCTACCCAAGAAGATATGTTCCTAGAAAGTTTTGATGAATTGAAATCATCACAATCTTTCCCACCACTTGCCCTTTATCCATACTGCTTTAAAATATGAATGTTGCAGCTCCTCTCATCAATAGTTGGAATATAGGACCTCACTGGTGGCACAGGGGCTAAAGTCTCAGTGCTATCAAGCTATTGCCAGATGCTGTGGCATGAGGCCTGAGTTCGATCCTTGGCTAGGAAGCTAACCCACATGGTACAGCAGACCTCTCCTGTCTTGCCCACTGCTCCCCTCAGCAGTGTATTTCAGTAGATCTGCCTGTTCTGTTCCCCACTCTGTCTCTGGTGAATCCTCTTGCCCCCTGCACATCTGGCCTAGACCCCACTTCTTGTAGGCATAAATAAATAAAAATAAATCTTAAAAAAAGAGAGAGATGGAATCTATTTCTCCATCTGTTGAATCTGGGCTGTCCTTGTGACTTGCTTTGGCCAATAGAATTTGGCAGCAGTGACACTGTGCAAGTCCTGAGTATGAACCTCAAGAGACCTGGCATTCTTTTACACCATTCTTGGACCCTTGTTCAGCTGTCATGTGTACAGATCTTTGCTAGCCTATTGGATGATGAGAGATCACATGGACTAGAAGCAAAATCTCCATTTGCACCATCTTAGATGGATCAGTCCCCAGTTGACATGGCAACAAATGAAAGATGCGTGAGTGAGTCCAAGTGAGACCAATAATGCCTGATCCAGAATGTCAGGAAATTTCAGCTGAGTCCAGTCCAACCTGTTACCCTGAAATATCATGAGGTACACAAATGTTTCTGTTTTAAGGCATAAATTTTACAATATTTTTCTATACAATATCTAATAACACAAGGATGGAAAAGACCTATGATAAATCCCAAAGGTGACCTATGATGACATTTTTTAACTACCTCTGCTGCCTAAATCACTAGGTTTTTCCTGAGCCATATCCTCTTTCCTTGATTTTGAGCTTGCTTTCTATCATCTTTAATACTTTGGTGCACATGTTCCTTTTTCTTGAACTTGTTGGAGTCAATTTGAAAAAAAAAGAAAAACTAAACTTTATGGCTTTGGCCCAAACTCATCATTTTGCTGCTGAAAAATTGAGGTCAGAGAAGAAAGTTAGTTATCTACCCCAAATGATGCATCACTTATTAGACAGAGGTTGGGACCAGAGTATAAACAACCTAATGTAGATAAAAAAAAAAAAAATCATCACATCACCCTAATCATGACATAAACTACCCCAGTATCCATAACGCAATTATTGCTAGTTGCTATAAAAATTAATCTCTGAAGCTCAGTGACTTTGCACAATAACATATTTATTCTGATATCATCACTGGCCAGTAATAAATTTTTCTGGTAGAGTAGTCTTCCATGTATTCATTCAGAGACTCAGTAATCCATAGCTCTGCCATCCTCCAATAATTCCCAAGAGTCCTCATTGTTCAATCAGCACTTGGGGTAAAGGAAAATGATGGCTCAGGAGAGGGTTTAGGAACCATGGTTGGCACCTATGTTTTTGCTCACATTCCATTGGCTAGAACTTAGGCACATGGCCACACCTATCTTTCAGGGAAACATACTGCAGCTGTGTGCCAAAGATGAAGTGAGAACACAGATATGGGCAAATCTTTGTCACAGATTCTTAGCTGATTTTTTTTTTTTTTTTTTTTTTTTTTTTTTTTTTTTTTTTTTTTTTTTTTTTTTTTTTTTTTTTTTTTTATATATATATTTTTATTGTTATTTATGTCTTTTACATTTTGTATTCCCCTAGGGTAGCCCACCACCAATTCACCCGTGATCCAGATTTTATACAGAATTGCGTCATTGAGATTAAGCCCTCTTCGTTCCTTTCCAAAAAGTGACCAATAAAAAAACACACCCACTTTTTATTTATTGTTGAACAAAAGATAATAAAAAATGTTACTCATGCCATAGAGTACCCAGAATCAGAAATACTTAGATTGACCACAGCTTGCTAAATAAAAAGCTCTGTTAGAGGCAGGAAACCCAGTTCAGAATACACTATTGTCTTGCCTTAATATTCTGTACTATTTCCATTCCTTCCACAAAATAAGCCTGGAATGAGGGGGTAGGGATTCTACAAGGAATCATTTGCTCTCCTTTGTCTGATGAATAACATGTTTAGCAGTTTATCAGCCACAAGATTATTCTTAAGATTTTGGCATCACATTAGAAATACTCAGATACATTTAGGAAAAATAACTTCTCTGCTTCCCATTGATGCCCCATGGATTTTTTTTCCCATTTCATAAGAAATTGTTCAGGGGAAATAGACTTATAAAAGTATCAAATTAATGGATGAGTTGAGCCTACATTGTTCTTTTCCCATGATGCATTCTAAATACCAAAACAAAAAAAAAAAGGTATGTTGGGGAGGGGGGGACTAGACAGAAAATAAGCCCCATCCATCCACATTCCAAGACATGCTCCAGTTACCCAAATCATTGCAGAACATCGCCAGGACACAGAGACCATGAATTGAACTAGAACACATTTATTTTCAATATATTCCACTTATTTATTTAAGACTGAAGACTTTACCAGTCATTAAGTAGCCAATGGACTTTGCCAAAGAACCTGTACAAATAGGCCCTGTGGCATCTGATTTGTTATAAACTGCAGCATTTTGGACACAGACCGTGAGTCCAAACAGCTGAGATTACACAACAAAGTCCTGGAATGCAAATATTCTCATTCACTGTTTTCACATTTTGCTATTTCCAAAATGTTTGGCTGCTGCTTCTTCCTCTCTTCTCCCCACTTCTAACTCTTAGGGACAGAGAAGAAAACTAATTCTCATAAAATGATCAGTTTTCAAAATATGTTAAGCATTTCAAGATTTATTAGAAACAGTCTTAGTTCCTTCTTAAGCTAAAGCAATTTTTTATTGATTTACAGCAGAAGGCTCATCTGATACTTTCAGGCAGTCATAAAAAATAGTCTGAATATTAAAAATGGTTGATACCTTTCTCATAATAGCTAAGCTCAGTCAATGACAGTCCCTTCCAACTGTGGCCATTCTCACTGTGTGTTCTACTCACTTTTGTGTAAAAGTCCAGAGTAACTGATGTATTTATTTTCATATAGGATCATTTATCAGAAAGGTCTAGATACCCCCTTTCATACCAGAATGATTTTTAAAGTGGGAAATAACACTTGCAAATTCTTCCCAGTGCTTTAAGTGGACACATTTGTAATAGTGATTTATTAAACTTTGTACTACTTTTAAGTAATTCCAGTAATAACAGGTTGAAGTCTGCCTTGCACTTACTAGGTAGGAAAACTCTTGATTCAAACTTCCAGGCTGAGGTCTTGGCTCTGCCTCTTGAGCAACTTATCTATCATATTAAACCTCATTTTTCTCCTCTGCAAAATGAGAACATCAGGAATACCCACACAAGGATATGATTTAAGTAAGATTACTAATTTCTCCATTTATATAATCTATTGGCACAGGGCTGAAAGATTAATTGATGAACACAAACAGATTTGCCCACTTACTCTCTGCTAATGAAAACTACACTTGCTAGCTCAGTTACTTTATCTCCTCTGTACCTCCCAGAGAGGTCCAGCCTTGCTAGACTAAAGCAAAGGGAAAAAATAAGAGGAAAAAGAAAATGCTGGCCAAGACAGCTTCAGGAGTTTCAAGTAAGAGACCCTGAGGAGAAAGGCTCTGGTGAGGTATGCGAGGAAATTTGTAGAAAGTCAAAGGGAGACTTGAAATTATGTTCTTAGGTTCTTCATGGTATTCAAGAAATGCAAGAAGTTGATAATTTTAAATTTCTTTTGGATGAGGAAGTGTGTTTGTGTGTGTTTGTGTGTGCTTGTGTGTATGTAGCTATTATTTGGATTGACTGAACCAATGGATTAAGGAATTATGCATTATCACTACTACTTCTGCTTCTATTGTTCTTACTTAGTCTAACTTTGGGTTTCAGTTTCAGTTTAAACTGGCTGACTTGTCCTTAATCATTAATAACCTCTTTTTCACCTTGAAAAATATCCCAGTTTATGTAATAAATTTTATGGTCACACTCCCACTCTTGCTGGTCTCACTGCTATTGTCCCTGCAAATGTTTTCTAAATTTCTTGAAACAAACAATGCAAATTTAGTATATTTTATTAGCAAACAAATTAATTCCCTAGAAAACTCATAAATGCCAAAATCTGATTGAAAGTGAGATTTTAGATAACATCTGATCCTAACTTACCCAAAGATCCCATCATACATTCAAATGACAACTCTAGGTATTCTTTGTGTTTAAATATCCCTTCCTTTCTTTTTTAGGTCTGATTTTTTTTAGCCATTGGTTTACAGTATGACATAGCTTCACACCATAATAAATGTATATACCACATTGCACCAACCACCAAAATTCTAGTACCATTTACACTATCAAATTGACACTATTTTCCCATTTCTCCCAACCCCTCTCCTTTTCCTCTGGTAACTACCATTTTGTTATTAGAGTCTAACAATAGTTTTTGTTGTGTTTTGTTACTTCATTTGCTTTGTTTCTTTATATTCCACATATGAGTGAAACCATCTGACATTTGTCTGTCTCGTTCTGATTTATATTGTCTAGCCTAATCACCTCAATTACCTTCAGTCACCCATGCTAAAAGGGCAGACACCAAAGTGAGGTCATATCAGGTTTCTTATGTGGACACTTTGCCTATAGGAACATGGAGAACTAATTTAATATAACAGACACATTTACACTTGATCCTCAAATAAATTGGGTATCTCATCAGCAACAGCAAAGATATCCCCTCACATCATTAACTTTAGTGTCTTATTATTTAAATATTCTTAAGGATTATAAACTGATCATACTAGTCCACTAGGGAAAAAAGCAAAAAGAATATTCTAAATCACAAATAGTGGTACTTAAAACTACACCCTATGTGTTATTTTTTTCTTCCTAAAACACAAGGCTTAAAAGAATTCAAGTTTCATATTTGCGTTGTGTATTGAGCATCGTAAGTCGCCATTAAAGATTGTTTATTGTCAGACGCTTGAATTATTTTTATTTGTTATGCATACAAGAACTGGGCTGTAGGCCAGAGGTGCAGGGGTTGAGAGGATTCACCAGAGACAGAGTAGGGAGCAGAACAGGCAGATCTATTGAGAGGCACTGCTGGGGGGGTGCAGTGGGAGAGACAGGAGAGGTATGCTGTTCCACATGGGTTAGCTCCCTGATGGGGGATTGAACTCATGCCCAAGTGGCTGGCAGTAGACTGATAGGCTGAGATTTTTACCCCTGAGCCACCAAGGAGGCCCCTGAGACCCTTGAATTTAATGACCTTCCTAAAACATATATGAAGATGAAAGCATAGGTTGCAATTTTATTTTTTTAAAGATTTATTTATTTATGCATACAAGGGGGGGGGTACAGGCCAGAGTTGTGGGGTGGTGAGAGAGTTCACCAAAAACAGAGTGGGGAGCAGAACAGGCAGATCAACCAAAATGCACTGCTGAGGGGAGCAGTGGGCGAGGCAGGAGAGGTCTCCTGCACCATGTGGGAATCTCCCTGGCTGGGCATCGAACTCACACCACAGCTGCCAATAGTGCCACAGCTGCTGTACTTAACCCATTGTGCCATCAGGGAGGCCCATAGGTTGTAATTTTAAAGGTAAGAAAGAGGGATGACAGAGAGCGGGAGAAAGAGGAGAGGTCTAGAGAGAGGGAGGGAGACCACTAAATCCACTGTAATCCCCTTAAAGCAATTACAATGAAATATTCCTTTGTTTTCTACTTGGAAATTGTTTTAACAAGTTTTCCAAAAATATTCCTTACAGATGAAATGATTTAGAATGTAGTATGGACATGTTTTCCAGTCAAAATGGTCACATTTTTATTTGGCTAGAGGAAGAAATTGGGGATAAACAGAAACATCTTACTTTTGCTAAATGAGTTTCCCAAGTGTTCAGCATCCTGCACAATGAATTTTTGCAGCTCTTTGTACTTGTCAAGGTTTCCTCCATCTTCCTTGGACACCTGAACCACATTTCTCTTTCTCAGTCTCTGTCTAGATTTCCAAAATATTTCCTTGGACTCAGTCCTCTAATACTACTCAGTAAAATGTGTTCACTACCTTGGGAGTATCTGTGGTCATGTAATTCCATAATCATATTCCTAGATGATATGTCACAATTCATTTAAGTTGGACTTAGTGCTCAGCATGAATTCACAAAGATGTCCATGAGAGTGGTCAAGGATGACTTCATCGTCTAAGGATGAACTCATCAGTTTTTCAATGTCTGCAGAGAGGAGGTCCAATTAAGTGGCAAACAGAACCTCAGGGTCAAAAGAAATTCTAAGACACCAAGTACCTCTAAAATCTGAAAATAGTTCATTTCAGGGTGACTATTGGGCAAGAAAGGAAAACCCTTCGTTGGCTGGCACTGTAATGGAAAAACAACAATTAGAGCCTGCTTTCCTGAGGTTATAATGAAATTCCCAAGGCAACACAACAAAGTGAAAGCAAAATGTACAAAACTTTGTATGGGTGACCAATAATGTCTATTTCTGATCTGTACATATATTAAATAAATATATATAAATATTAAATATGATTACTTAATATTATAATAAATATGATTGGAGCTACTAAATACAAATCTACCTGTCTATGTGCTTCCAATTCTATGACTGTTTTATCTCCACTTAAATGAAACCCAATTCCTCTCCTTTTATGCCATTTTTAGGAATGTTTTATTGATTGATTTTACTCTTGGCTACTATCACTCTATTATTCATTATAATTTTATTTTTAGACATGTCATGACAACATGTAGAAGATAATTCCATTTTGCTAAGTTGCAGTTTTCATTGCAAAGTTCTTCTCTCTGCAATTTATCCTCCTAAAACCTACAAAATCATTTTTGATTCATTCTAATAAAATCTTATCATTTACCTGACAAACACCAATTGCATTGTATTCTCTCCAGTTTAATTAAGAAGGGCAACTGGATCATCCATGATAAACGTAGGAAAGCATTACAGAGTCAAACTTTCAAGAAATTCAATCTGGAAAAGTCTCTAGTAAACAAGTTACCTGCTCACATTAATTCAGTTCTCTTTTTGGATTCCAGAAAAGTTACCTGGCAAGATAGATATTGAAGAAGGAAGAGGAAAAAAATGTAGGTAAGAAAAAAAAAAAAAAAACAGCATCCAAGAGAAAAAGCACTAAGGTAATGGCATACAGCTATGCCAGATGGGAATTAGCATAATATTACATAGGTATATAGAAAACTAATCTTTAGACTGGGTGGAGAAAAATAAAATTTCAGTAAGAAAAAATTACTGTGAAAAGAAAGAAAAATGTGGTACCACAAGGAGTAGGGCACTAGGAAAATTGCTGGAGGGTGGAACCACAAATGGCAGATGGACAAAGTTAGGTGGAGCCCAGAAATAAAGTGAAGCCTTTATTAGCAAACTGGCTGATATATAGATCTCATTGTTATGTAAGACTCAAGGAATTTCTCCCATGATCCACACCCTTCTTAATGATCAACCTGGTACCAGGTTAAGCTGCAGGTCTTTTCAGGTTCTTGGGACTCACAAGCAAGTCCATGGTAGAAATAGCACTGTTCAAAGCTTAGCCAATAACTCCCAGCTCCTTCACCTCCCTGCAATGGAAATTCAAAAAGAATAAAGATTCTTCTCAGTAATTATTTTGATAGGGAAACTGGGCACCAGACCATGAAACTTTACTGAGACTCCCAAACAAAGGTCAGATGTAAAACCAACACCCTGTCCTCTGTGAACTTTCTCTAAGTGACGCCTCTTCCTCAGAAAGGAAGTAGAAAGGAGGTAGAAGGAGAATTCTGAGACTAACTCCTAAAATTGTAAATAGTTGGAGTTGACTTAAAATAAACATGTTTCTAACTCATAAACTTTTAGGAAATCAGCAGGTCTTGCTGTTTATCATTTAATACTTTGTGTAATAACATGGACAGCTGCTCAGATTTAAAAATGTATCATTCATGCAGAATCCAAAGGCTGCCATTACAACACTTAAAGTCATTTGCACAACCAGGCAAATGATTCCATTCAATTAATCTCTGTAATAGAAACATATTTAGAAGTAAAAAGAAGTCCAATCTGAACATCCTGTGATTTCTATGACTGGCCTCAGTGTGAGTCAATATAGAACCAAGTGTATCATATTATTATTAAGTTTCTGATTTTTTTTTTTTTTTTACATTTTGAGTGAATACTATCAAGTTAGAAAAGAGCTGTGTTCGCCTTTGTATTCTAAGACTGTAGGAGGGCAGGGTTACATGGATTATGTAAACTGAAAATCAAATACCTTGTATTTCCAAGAATGCTCCAAAATGCACATAGCAATAGACATTTGTTCAGCAAAGAATAAGGAATAGAATTTTAGACAGGTCCTTAGGACTTAAGAGAAAACAGGCAGGCCTGATCCACAGCAGGGCAGTGAGGTAGCATAGAAGTTATCTTCTTTCCTTCCTGTCCTTTCTTCTCAGCTTCCATTCCTAGAAAGCAATTGGCCCTCACTAACTCCTTTCAAAGATCTGAAGCGAGAATGGCCCCTTGCCCTCATGGTAGAGAGAACTAAGTCTGTGAATGTCTTAGGTAAGTTCCCTGAAAGCAAAGCCTCAGGCAGGGGTTCTTGTGCAAGGAAAACATGGAGGAAGGACATGCTGGGGGACCTGTAAGTAGGCAATGGGAACAAAACTGGCAGGAGGAAATTCAAGCAAAAATGTGCTTTCAGAAATCCAGCTCAGCCTGATCCCTCAGGGAGCCCTAGAGGATACATGGTACCCCGAAGTTGCTCCACCTTGTTGGACAAGAAGTCACCGACCATAGCCCCCCAAACCACTGCAGAGAATCTGTGGGAGCCACCCAAAGCATCTGCGGTAGTAGATGTGTGTGTCTATAGTATAAAAAGGAATGATTTTCTCAGACAATTAATTTTGCCCAATATTTAAGGGGTTATGGTTTGACTATTACTTTTTTCCCGTTGGTGAAACAATATCAAAGTTGTTCTCTACGTTAGAGCACAACAGTATTTATTTTTAAGTTAAAACAAGAGGTTTCCAGTACTAATTTATGTCACATCTTTTATCAAACTTTTTTGAAGTCTCTTCTCCAGGATCTATTTCTGGTCTGTTCAGCAGCTCTTTGGAGAAATGTCCAGAGGACTGAGGTGGAACCCACTCCCCAGTTCCAAGGACAACCATATGACCTGCCGATCAACGATGACATCACCTTATGTCTAGGAACTGGTTCAGACAAGGAACACGACCCAAGGAACATGCGTCAAACAGAGTTACTGAGAATTCCCTGTGGGAATTTTTATGTAAACACTATACTCTGTCTGCAGGGTTGTAACAGAGCAGGGAGAGGGACACCCCAGGACCCCCAAACCTGCCCAATGCTAAGTAGGTTCTGCCATCTGCTGCATCAATACAAAACATATAGGACATTTTGTGGAAAAAAACTTTAATAGAACTAGATGAGACAAAGAATATAGTATCTAAGTCAAGCACCCAATGTTATCCAACTCCTCATGGGTAAAAGTCCACCCAAATGGGATTGGCCCAAAGCAAGTCTCGAAAGCCTGCCACAAGTCTAAAACACCTTTCGGCAGGGACTCATACAAAAGGGTCAGAAACAGCCAGACAATTCTGGGAGTTAAAGAGCAAAATCAAAATCCAGATGAACATTGTCGTAGTTAATCTCCCCATGGGTCTCTCACCCACATGTGTTTCAATCAGTCCAGGCCAGTGCAGCTTCTTTACAAGTCTCTCTGCTCCATGTGCCTCTTCTGGCTTTTCATCCTGCTTCCTTCTCCTCCTGTATTCTCTGTGTGTCTTGTGTCCCCTTCTCTCTCCTCCAGCTTCTTATCTCCTGCTCGGCTCCACCCTCAGTTCCCAGTAATCCTCTCTTCCATGATGACGGCATTAAGGGATTAGTAGCCCTTAGTGTCTTGGATCTCTTTGGTCTGAGGTGAGGTCCATAAACTCATCTGTGGAGTTTATTGTTGCAGATGTCCTTTCCCCTGCCCCAACAGGGTTACTAGACATAAACCTAGAACTTTGGATGCCATATTTACCTAAGAATAAATCTGACCCCTAAGAGATGAAGTTGAGAAACAACTGGATATAGTGTGCCTGAAATCAGATAAGACCCCAGGCTTCCCAGGTGTCTGAAAATTACTTCAGTTACTTTTAGCAGAAAGGATATCGATCACTAGTTATTGGCCAGCTTCAGGATAAAAATCTAAACTTTTCTTGTGGGAAAAACACAGCCTTCTATTGACCCACACAGATCCCTCACCTATCAATCCCCCACATATCCCAACTAATGTCATAAAAGTAGTCAACAGCTCACCATTCTCCAGCCTCACAATAGTTTCGTTTCATACCACTAGACCTTTGAATGGGTTGTCCCATTGCCTGGAAAGCCTGTTACCTATTCTAACTATCTTTCAGACTTATGCTTTAGTACTCCATTCTGATTGTCTCAACCCCTTCCAAGGTGCTTTTTCTTCACAGTTTGCCCTTAATGGATGTGTGGCAGTAACCAGCTGACCTGACTGTCTCATCACTAGAAGGAGCATACTTTTCGTTGATGGATCCTTAACCTGAAGCAAAATACCATGTACCAAGCAGGAATACAGCAAACATTTGAGAAGGAAGTAAGAAAGGGAGGGGAGGAGGAAGGGAAGGAGGGAGAAAAAGAGGGAAGTACGGAGGGAGGAAGGAAGGAAGGAAAGAAAAAGGAAAGGAAGGAGAGAAGTAGGGAGAGAGGGAGGGAGGGAAGGAGGGAGGGAAGAAGGGAGGGAGGAAGGGAGGGAGAGAGGGACAGAAGGAGGGAAGGAGAGGGAGAGAGAGAAAGAAGAAAAAAAAGCAAAGATTCCAGAAAATTCCAAAGTATTCTTGGGTTTCAAGAAATGCATCTTCACTTGTGGAACCGCATGTGCTCATACAAAGCAGTGAAAGAGATATTTTGAAGTAAAAGTTTCTCTTTTTCCCTCACACGTCTCATTTTTTAAAAAAAACTTGTCTCACCTAGTTAGGAATTAGACTATACCTCCCTAAGAAAACACTTTTATATAAATTTAACTTCTGCCACATGAAAAATGACTATAAGGTCGACACTCAAAACTCAATATCTCTCTTCCAAAAACTCAGAATATATTGCATTCCACTGAAGTTAACACATTTGCCTATCATAAAGGACACAGTCAAGAATTGCTTAGCTTGGCACTCAAGTCCCTTTGCAGTCTGGCCTGATACCTAAGTATCTAATCCTCAATTTCTTCATCTATGAGACTAGCATAAATTCTCTTAGAATGTTGATTTGAAGAATTAAGTTGAGATGGAAAACATAGCAAGACTTAACATATGTCAGCTTCAGCCTCATCGTCATTGTTAACACCCCTACCTGTTACGCCCGAAAGGCTGTCCATCTCCTGCCTCACACCCCCTTTCCTTCCACCTGAAATGTCTGTCACAGTTATTGATTTTCTCTTCTCCTACCCATCTCTCTAAACCAACCTGAGACTCACCTCCTTAAAGTAGCTCTGTGACAATCAGAAGGACTTTGAATAAATCTCTTTTTTAATCATTGGAGACCTAAAAAATAAAAGGACAGTTTGCTATAGGTGTTCCCTGAACTATACATAAGTAGAATCTTTTTATTGGTGAATTGGAATTTAAGTGATTGCCTTATATCTAAACATGTTATGCTTTTTCCTTAGGCCCTTTCTGCTAGAGTTTTATCAGATTTTCATCATTGATGTCTAACTCAATATGACAGATGCTCTTTTATCCAAAAAGCTAAGTTACCAAATAATTTGAAAAGCTGTTTCCCCTCATAGGCACTACTCAATTATAATGGTTTCCCAAAAGCTTCTGAGGGCCTTGGGAAAGGTCAGAGAGCTTATCTTGCAAAAATCAGTCTACTTTAAATCTTTAAACTGGGAAATCCAGATGTGGTAATCTGATGAGTCTTGGTTAGCCAATGGTTAACCATTTACTTGAGTGTCCCTACTCCTCAACCATTCCTGAATGGAATTTCCCTATAAATCTGTACCTGCTCTTCTCTGGGTTTAGTGAGAAAGTCATGATGCTCAAGTCACTGTGTGACAAATCCCTTCCGTTCACACCAGGAAACGTTAATTATCTGCCAGGTTTCTGTAATCCTTCTCCACACTCCCAGGAGAAGGGAATTTCAAAGTGACAAGTGACTATGAGGTGTGTCCCATACTAACTCTGGGAGAGAGGGGCCCCTCTTCACTCACATTGCTTCCTCTCACCCTTGGGGTAGCAGGAGTGTCAGGGAGCTGTGGCAGAGATATTCCAGGCCTGGAAAGTTCAAGTCAAGTCCCCCGGGAGGAATTTGCTGAAAGTTTCCAACTCCTTTCCTATTTGCTTTTTTTTTTTTTTTTTTTGCCTTGGAAATCATTGAATATCAAATAGGATATCCATATGGAAATCCTTTGTGCAACCCAAGACTCAAGGGTGATGTTTCGGGGCGGGGGGGAGTGTAAAATTCGACTTGTAAGAATGACTCGTTAGTCCTTCCTATTCTGCCCTTTGCCCTTTGTTATCTCTCTCACTAACTCTAAAACAATTCTCATTCCATTGAGTCTCAAACACAGTTCTGACCATGTCATCCTCACCTAACATCTTTCATAAGCTCCCATTATTATCTCTATATTGAAAAATCTGAATAATATGAATATTACAGCTAATTCTCAGTGAGTGAGTAGCTACCATGTGTACCAGACACTATATTATAAGATTGGCGTGTAAGAACTCATTTAATCCTTATTAAAACTGTGAGTTGAATACTACAATTACAAGATAACCCTTTTACTGACAAAGAAGCCAAAATTCAGAAGAGCTTAGCATTGTGTATAAGGATGCATAACACAAACAAAGAACAGCAAACTACGTAGTTGAATCCAGAAAATGTAGAGTCCATATTCTTAATCATTAGGTTTTTTTGTGAGACTCTGGTGTGGCTCACCAGATAGATAAAAGCATGTGATATGGCTAATAAGATAAAATGAAATTAATCACCAAATTAGGACACTTTTCACAATGAACAGGGCTGTTATAAAGAATGACACCAGGTCGCAGATGTAAGCAAGAATGTTCTCATGCAAACCAGAACTCACAGTCAACCCTGTCAGTCTGACCACTGCCTGTCTTGCATCTAACATAGATACCGAACAGTTAACTTATCATCTGGATCCCCATCCCACTGCCCTTCTTTTTGTTCCTTCAATGTGCCCTGCTGACTTTAAATATGCTATTCTTTCTGTATAAAATTCTCTCCCCAATCTACCCCCTCAGTCACCTCTCCTGGTTAACAGTCATCCTTCAGCCCTCAGCTCATAGCTGTCTCACTAAGTTAGAAACCTTTTGCATGCTTTGTGGGATGAAATCACTCTGGCTTTGGATCACTTCACCCCTCTTCCCTATACATTCCACATGGGCAAAGACTGGGTCTGTTCCCCTTCCCCCTAGCTAGCCTTGTACCTAGTATAGCTTAAATGCTTAACAATTACTTTGCAAAGAAAAGGAGGGAGAGGGAGAAAAACAAACATAAATGATAGGATACTAACTTTGGTCCATTCTGTATAAATCTAAATTTATATGACATTTATATTTCACTAAATAGCTATTTTAATTATCTCCTCTCTTCCAGGTACCACTCTAGGTATAGAGGATATAACTGAAATAAGATAGGGAAAATATCCATTTTGGATAACAATCAATGAATCCATGAAAAAATAAACAACATATTTCCAGATGATTCAGAAAACCATTAAAAAAAGGATGTGGTAGAAAATGATGGGGAGGTGGATTAAAATGTAGTAATCAAGTGTTCATCACAAGGTAACATTTATGGTGAGTAATAAATGATGGGAAGCTCTGCAAAAGAACATCCCAGGTGAGGGAAAGCTGACATTAAATGTGTGGGACAGAAAGCATGGCCAGAGGAAAGAATGATCAGGAAAGAAAGGTTGGGGACAGGGAGTCGAGGAGATGCCAAGGCCACATAATAGAGAACTTTTAATCATGCCAAGGAGTTTATATTTTATTTCACACGAAGTGGGAAATACTGAACAGAATGAGTTGATTTTAATTAATTTTATTTTATTTTATTTTTGAAGATCATTCTGGTGGCTGAATCTAGAGTAGACCAAAAGACTAGACCAGAAATGGGAAAGAAATGCAATAATACAGGCAAGAAATGGGCAGTGAAGGAAGAGGTATTTTATGGAGGTGTGGCCTGGTAGTGCTTATCAAACTCTAACATGCACATGAATCACCTTGTTTGATTTTTTAAAGATTTTCATTTATTTATGCATACAAGAGCTGCAGGCCAGAGGTGTTGGGGGTTTTCAGGGGTGAGAGGATTCACCAGAGACAGAATGGGGAGCAGAACAGGTGTACTGACTGAAATACATTGCTGAGGGGAGCAGCGGGTGAGACAGGAGAGGTTTGCTGTGCCGTGTGGGAAGCTCCCTGGCTGGATATCAAACTCATACTGTAGTGGCTGCAGATAGCTTCACAGTGCTGAGAAGAGAGGGAGGCCCTAAATCACCTTGTTAAAGATAGGGTTCTAATACTGCAGGTGAGGGGTGGAGCTGAGAGTCTACATTTCTAATTTTCAGATGATGCTAATGTTGCTTATTTGAAGATCATAGTAGAAAAGCAAGAGTCTATAAAAATTTGTGGATAGATTGCATTTGAATGGAATGAAAGAAGAAAATCAAGGATTACTCCCGTTTTGTTCATTTTCTTTGAAAAGTTACAAAGGTGATAGGGACATGTATTGATGTGTGAATTATATCACCATGATCCCCTTCTATGTTGTCTTACTGATGTCTTGTGGGGTTGGAAAATGTTTTAGGAGCAAATAGGATTTGAAAAATCACCACCAAATTTGGGGTTCAAATACTGTAGAAGTGTGTTTCAGACCCAGTAGAAAATGAAATGAGTTAGGATGATTCCAAGCTCATTGTAGTAAAGAAAACATTTCCTGGTGAGTATGTATGCGTTGCCAAATACTTGGCTTAAAAGAGTGGTTTATGAACCATTTTTCCCCAGGACACATCAGGTGCCCGTAAAGCATGGTTAAAAAAAAAAAAAAATTGGATTACAGCACAGCTGAAATAGATAGGACAAAGGAAACAATTCTTACACTTTTGCACATACTGCCCAACAGTCTTTCACTTGTTTTCTAACAAGCCTGAAATCTTTCTATTCCTGGCAGATCTTGTTTAACTCCATAGTGAACAATTCTCCATCTTTAGACTTTATGGTGCTTTTCAGAAAATGAAGCCCAGCTATTGGATTGTTGAGCAACTTCTAAGTGTGCTCACAAGTTAAGCCTTTTTATAGTTACAAATCTGAAAGCAGTTCTAGAATTCTCTCCCCTTGCTCAAAGATGTTGTTCAAAGCCAACTGAAAATTATCTGGCTCCAGATGTGCATTATAAATTGAATCTGACTTAATAGGTTATGGGACTTCACTGGTTGCTCATAGAAATGGAAAAATATGGCAATTCCAAGACTCCCTATATGGTTCAGTTTTTTTCTGTATCCCTTCTTTGCTCCTCCTGTCTCTCAGGGACAAGTCATGTCAATCTTGTTGCACAGTTCACAACTGGAGTTGTCTTTGCCTAGATTTAAGGCCCCCTCCAAGTGGTGTTTCTAATGGACCCAGAGTATATCTGATTTGGAGGGGCACTTTGAGCTGGAAAATATGATTTTCTGGCTTGAAGAAAAAATTTAAAAGACTTATAAAAATTCCCAGAAGACTCTTTGGACATCAACTAGCTCTTACCAAAGAACATTGTGCAAATGAATCAGAAACATATGGATTACGTTCCCTCTGCATTAAACATGGGTTTCACATGTGAAGGGGGTGAGAGCAGTGGTTGGTGTGGGGAAGAATATGACAAAAAGATTTCAAACCTCTGTTAAATCAAAACCATTTGAAAAATCAATTTTTAGAAAGAATAAAAATGCTACTTATATTTCAGTTCATCTTGATTTGAAATGTTAAATTTGTCCTTTTAGAGAGTTTTTCCTTGACCTTTGTCTTCAACAGCGACCTGAAATATCAGCGAGAAAACATTGTTTCCCTGGGCCTCTTTTATATAATTTAACTGGGTCCCATTCACCAACTTTGATGGTTGCCAGTGGGCTTTCTAGAAGTATTATTTTTCCTCCTGAGTAAAGTCTGGGAAGCATATCCATGGTCATGATCTAGTGGCATTTTGAAACCATGGGACCTTCTCCACTGGATGTTGAGAAGATTCAGGAAAACACATCATTATTTGGCATTAAGACTTGTGGTCTTAACATAGAGCAGAAAGTTGAACAAAAAAGAGATGTCTCCACTTACTTCCTGATTCATTTTAATAGAAAGTACAGAAAAAACAAACAAAAAAATGACCTTGATAATTTTCCCTGTGTATAGCCAAGGTCAAGTCCAACTTACATTCTTTTCTAAAAATGCTCCTTTGTCAAATTGCCAAGGACAAAGGAAGGTTGAGTCCAACTATATATCTTTTAAAATCTTGGGAATGTTTTAACAAGAAGAGGAATTTTTCTCATAATTACCATATAAGATGTCTGAATTCAACGCCTGCTATGGTCATGCTGTATAAAAACAGTGTATGTATTACTCCATGAATTTGCTTAGCTCCCTTCTTCTAATAGACAATGTCAGGACAAATTCAAGTAAAACTCTGACAAATTGCCATTTTTACCAACTTTGTGCAATGCCAGAAACTTGGTTCTACATTCAGAATACAAAACTACCAAACTCTTTACAATATGGGCTTCCCCCTATTCATTATGCCCACTCCCTTCACCTTTTACTTAAAAATCTCCCAGATCCACCATGGACCCACTGGCCTTCATTCTGCTCCTAAAACACATTGCATTTCTGCCAATCTTCAAACCCTGATAATGACCATCCTCTCTACCTACACATTGCACCCTCACATCCTTGTACAGTTTGCTCCTTCTCACCATCTGGTCACTGTTTTAGTGTCCACCTCTTGCGCCAGTTATTTCATAATCTATTAAATTTTTATTTTGTCTCTTAGAAAATTATCACTCTCAGAATTTATCTTGTCACTACATTTACCTACTAATTTGCTTCTGTCTCTTCCACAGACTAAAGATTTTTTGAAAGTAAGGACCTTATTGGCTTTATTCACAACTCTATCCTCAGCTACTAGAATAGGAATTTGTCCAGAATAGGCATACAATTATCTTTTAAAATGAATGAATGAATGAATGAATGAATGAATGGACCATGTAACAACTGGCATTTGTGCCTTATCCCAGTTCCTTTATCACTGTGGTTCATCCCTGGCTACTGTGTGGTTCATGCTGCTAAGGGTTCATACCTGCACCAATCTCTGGAGGATTTCCATTGGACAACAGAAGCAATTCACCTGTGGGGAATTTACAATCCCACTGAGGCATCCCATGGACCATGACTGACTGCTTCATGGCAGATAAAAGCCCAGAATTCAGGTAAAACAAACTGTGGTGGTGCCATTTATACTTCAGCGCTCCTTGCAAAAATTAAAATGAAGATAGAATTTACCTGCAAATGCTTCTTCCCCGTTTCTGCCCTGTTTTTTCATCCCATTTCTCCTTCAATAAATAACTTTTGTCTAAATCACTATCTTAGCTCAGTTTCTAGGGAACCCATCCTAAGAAAAGTCATAAGTAAAAGTTTATGAAATCAGCATCCACCCCACTGATGGTAATAGGCAGTATCCAGTTAACATTCAACCTGGGTCTATAAATAGTTGTCACCAAGCATCATGAAAGCCATTGGGAAGTGAGAAGGTGTGGCATTTACAACTTTGGTCCAAGAGTCCTTGCAGCTATTGGCAAGGACTGATATATTCATTTGACACCAACTTTCAACTGTCAGTTATATGGTATGATGCCTCATACAAATATACACCAAGAATAAAAACCTCAATCTTTCTTCTCTCTAGGTCCCCACTCAACTCCCCAAATCAAAACTCTCCAAAAAATACAAAAGTCCAGGACCAGATAGCTTCACAAGTAAGTCCTAACAAACCTCCAACAAAGAATTAATACCTATCTATCTCCAATCCTTTGAATATTTCAAACACATTTAATAAGGCCAACATTATGCTAATATCAAAACCAAACAAAGATAAAACAGAAAACTATAGACCAATTTTACTAATGAACACAGATGCAAAAATCCTTAACAAACCTTAGCAAATCTTAGCAAACCAAATCCAACAATTCATTAAAAGGATTATATACCATGACCAAGTGGGATTATATCAGGGAAACAAGGATAGTTCAACAAATGAAAATGAATCAATGTAATCCACCATGTCAATAAATGGAGAGATAAAAACCATATGATCATACACACAGATGCCAAGAAAGCATTTGATAAGATTCAACATCCATTTATAATGAAAACCTTGAAAAACTAGAGACAAATGGACTGTATCTCAACATAGTAAAGGCTATATATGACAAATCCACAGCAAACATCATTCTCAATGGTGGAAAACTGAAAATTTTTCCACTAAGATCTGGTACAAGACAAAGATGTCCACTCTCACCACTACTGTTCAATGGAGAGTTGGAAGTCCTAGCTGGAGCAATTAGGCAAGAGAAGGATGCAAAATGATTCCAAGTAGAAAAGAAGAAATAAAGCTATCATTATTTGCAGATGACTTGATAATATACATAGAGGATCTCATGACTCCACTGAAAAACTAACTGAAACAATAAATCAGCAAATGAAAGCTATAAAATCAATAAAATCAGTTACCTTCCCATATGCAAACAATGAAGCTAAAAGAGGAAAAATTTAAGAAATAATTCCATTTCCAATTACACCAAAAAAAATTAAATACCTAGGAGTAACCTTAACAAAAAAAAAAAAAAGTGGACCTATAAAAAAATATTAAGATACTATTAAAAGAAATAGAAGACACAAAGAAATAGAAAAGATGTTCCTTACTCATGGATTGGAACCTTCTATCCAAAGCAATATCTACGCAGGGATACAAAGTTCCATAAAGAACAGGTCTTCCTCCTAGGAAGTAAATAATAAACTGAGAGAGAGAGAAATATCTTCATTTTGTCTAGCTAAAACAAGTTAGAAAAGTAAGGGAACACATTTTTAGGATTGAAGAAATTTGACAGGACTGCAAATAAGCCTGCTGGAGACATGAAACAAAGGTGGATTAGGGAAGGTAGAACACTATAAAATCATGAGCATATGAGAAACAGCGTTTCCAGGAAATTTCAATGACAAAAGAAAATTGGTGTGGTCAGGAATATTGCCTGAGTCATCATACAACAAGGAAATAGCAAAAAACTCTCCTCCTCCCTACTGTACCATGTGGCTCTTTGACTTTAAATTCAGGTTAATACTATTTTTGAGCTCCCTTGAATGGTAAATAAATGCTATTGACACACAACCCCACTCCAATCACGCACTTCAGCTACCATCATGGAAGGTGATGCTGTTTTTCACACTTACTTATTAGTATGAATCTTAACATGCTATTCAATCTATAGAGCACTAGGTCTTATCCACAGGCTTGTGGTGATACTATTCATTAAAGATGAGCTATGATGTGGGAAATAAGCCAGCATTTTTCCCCATGAAGTAATCTTTGTATTGGCTAATAAACACTCCCATGTTTAACACAGGAAGCTTTTGTTACCACATATACCTCACTGGTTTTAGATACTATCTGGAGGTTTGAGGGGAAAGTTAGACACTCATTCTGAAAGGCACATATTGATCACCTAGTCATGAGCAATGCTATCATTGGGGACATGAGAACACATTAAACACATCACTTCCAGGAAATCAAACTTTGACAAGTCAAATAAGCAAATATTTCTTCTGCCCAGTGGAATCAGGGAAGGTCTCAGGAAGGAGCTAATGTTGTCTGTCTGGTCCTTTAAAACAAAAAAGTAGGTGGAAGAGGAGGTAAAGATAACTCAGGTAGTTCTAAGAACTCATGCAAAGATACAGAAATAGGGAAGTTATGGCCTAATGGGGGAGATGAAGGGATTCATGAAGCTGAAAGTAATATCTGCATACCTTTTTATGTATTTAAGAACATAGCCAATTGGATATGCCCTTTTGTGAAGTGTGTATTTAAGTTTTCTGACCATTTTACTGTTGGGCCATTTGTTTTCTCCTTATTGATGCATAGGAGCTTTTGATATATATTAATATTCAAGTCTTAACTGGTCTATGGGTCCCCTTTTCTTTCTAAAAGGTATCTTTTTTAAAAAAGATTTATTTATTTATGCATACAAGTTGGGGTGTAGACCAGAGGTGGGGGTGGTGAGAGGATTCACCGCAGACAGAGTGGGTAGCAAAATAGGCAGATTGACTGAAGTACACTGCTGAGGGCAGCAGCGGGCAAGGCAGGAGAGGTCTGCTGTGCCATGTGGGAATCTCCCTGGCCGGGTATTGAACCAGTGGATAGCTTCATAGTGCTGTGCTTAACCCGTTGTGCCACCAGGGAAGCCCTAAAAGATATCTTTTAAAGACAGAGCATCTTAAAATAGACAACTTAGCAATTTTTCCTTCTTTGTTTAACACTTTTGGGGTCTTATTTGGGAAATTTTTTTCATGAGCATTCTGTTAAAAATTGCCAAAAGTTGTAAGAAACCCCAATGTCCATTACTAGTAGAACTGGTAACAAATATCCTTTCAGTTCAATATTATACAGTGATGAATATGAATCAATTCCGACCACACATAATATGGATGAAACAAACACAATAAGATGTTTCAATTGACATAATAAAATACACATTGTATAATGCCATCTATAAAATTCCATAAAAGATAAACTAACATATGGAATTAGAAACCAATGACAATGGTGTTTCCTGAAAGGCTAGGAAGGATCTTGAGTGGCTTTGGGGGTGCTTGTTGCATACTGTTTTATGATCTGGTTGTCAATTTCACAGGCATGCAAGTTTTATAAGAATTTGTCAAGCAGCACACATATTTTCATTCATTTATGCTATACTTCTATAAAATACTTAGATGTTAAAATATAAGAAAAGACCATCTAAGGGAGAACAATGGCCAAAAATAATAATCATAATCAAAAAGTTAAACTGAAAGAAGCAAAGGATACAGAATTTGAAGATCCTTTCTAGGAAGTTTTAATAATAAACACAAATTTGCCATTTGAAGGACTAAGGTAAATTGGATGTAACAGGAAGCAACAGGACCCATTTGGGAACCCTACAACAGTCCAAGCAAGAAATGCGGCAGTCTGATTGGTAGAAAAAAACAGTGGCAATACATAGAAAAGACCTTTGGTCTTCTACCGAGTGTTTCTTTAAAATCCTTTCACCATTGTCATAAGAAGAAGCACCTGCCCAAAGTGTGTGTGTGTTGGGGGGAAGGCTACACAATCTTTGACAGATGTTGAGTTTTCAAACATTGAGAAACCTTGATAAACAAACCCCTCTCCTTGATTTATTAAGTCCAAGCATTTTTTGCCTGGCTCTTGTCTTGGATACTAACACATGACAGCTGATACATAGCCACATATGGATTAGTAGAAAGTTATAGAACTGACACAATACTGCTTGCAGACATTTTTCCTTTCCTTCTTTCCCTCACCCTCCCCTGTACACTATTCAAGTCCTCTTTGCTGGGTGGTTTCTACTTAATTCCTTAATTCCCTCCTCTGTCTGCATACTCCTTAGGAGAGTGATTCCTTTTCTTGCAAATGAGTTCTGGAAGGTAGCAAGGACACAGGGCATCAGGTTGTAGCAAGGTGCAAGATGGCGCATGGCCAGTGCCTCTGGGCTCAGGCGATGCTGTGAAATCTTCCACAGGCACAGGGTCAGGACCACATGGGTTCCACCTCTAAGAGACAACAAGGTGGGAGCGGGTGTGTGTGGGGGGGCAAATATCTTGCTGTCATCAGCATTCCCTCCATTATGTTCACTAGAAAATATTTATTGGGCATTTCTGCTGAGCTGCCCACTCACTTGCAAGCTTCGGTGGGAAAGGGAAGGAAGGGCGCTTATAATCTATCCCCACAGTTTGAAGAGAACTAAAGATCAAAAGACCTAGTGTGTGTCCTACCTAGTCCATCCTGCCCTCAGGCCTTGTGAGAGTAGACTCTGCCCACCCCCACCCCAAGATTCCTGAGACAATAAGAGGTAGAACACAGCTTCTCTAAGAACAGAACCTTAAACTGAGAGGAAACAAAGATTTTCATGAGAGACAATGGAATTTGGTTCTAAATATTTCCTTTATAGCATGTTCTATTTTTTTTAAGATTTATTTTATTTATTTATCCATACAAGAACTGGGGTGTAGGCCAGAGTGTGGGGGTGTGTGTGAGAGGATTCACCAGGACACAGAGAGTGGAGCAGAATAGGCAGACCTACTGGAATACACTGCTGAGGGGAGCAGCGGGAGAGACAGGAGTAGGGTAGCTCCCTGGCTGGGGATCAAACTCATTCCGCAGTGGCTGGCTATAGTTTGATAGCACTGAGACATAACCCCTGCATCAGCAGGGAGACCCTCCATGTTCTATTCTTAACACCTGTCTTTGGAGCTCATGTTCTCACACTCTTTAGATTTTTACATGCTGTGTCATTCTTTGCACATTTCTTGAGCTGTCCTCTGTTTTGTATTTTGCCATTTATGAAAAATCTGCTTACATGGTTCAAAATCAAGTCCAAATTCTACCTCTCCAAGTTCGCTGTATATGGCTTTTGTATGGGAAGTCAAGATGTCAGAGTCAAAGTCACCCTCTCTACCTATCTTTTTTGAAGGCACTTAATCCATGCAGCGCACCGCTCAGCCTCAACTGCCCCTCACACTTGTTGAACAAAAGTCCCATTGCTTTCTAAAGTGGCACCCTCCACTGACCCTGGAGAATTTCTGAGTCCAATTCAGGTTATACACTGCTAGTTTCAATGTGGTATCAACATAATAGTTATTTAGAATCCATGAGAGGGAAGCCTTCTCTTGGGCCAGGGTAAGCCTGCACAATCAATGTTTACACTGAATAGCTGTCAATCCCCTCATGAACTGACATAACTATCTTATTTCCTGGCCAAAGGGTCATAAGGGCATTTGTTTGCAGGGCATCTACTTCATCACTTCTGAGAAGCAGTTTTGAGGGACCAGATAAAGCTTTTCTACCACCAGTAAGATCAACCAGGCCTGTCCCCATGAGATACACCAACTCAATATTGGGTCCCATTGAGGTGCAGCCTTCGTTTCAGAAAATGTGCAGAATGGTATTTTTGAACAGATTGTGAGGAAGCCCTCTAAATGAGAATATTATTGGCATTTCCATGTTGAAATGAAAAAGACTGGAAGTTTTCTACTCTCAACTCTTTTTCTCCCTCCTGTTGCACATTTATTTTGAAGTCTTGTTTACATTATCTTCAGAACTGGTGGAAGTCATAACTAAAAGCCTTTTTCAGACAATTCTACCAAAATGGTTTTTATACCATCACAGAACATTGTATTATACCAGAGATCTGAGGTGGAGCTCATTATGGTGCTGATCATAATTAATACTTTTTTCCTTAAAAATCCCATTTCATCTTTAAAGTTCATGTAGTACTTATTTATCTGCATTCCCCTTATAATATAAAACAGTATTTGATATACAAATTTGCATACAAATTATGTAACGCACTTTCAGTTAATGATCCAGGAACCTGGGTCAAGTTCTATTCTATAGGTAGTTTTTGAATGGCTTTGAGAAGCAAAGGACAAATTTCATAAGATCTTTTAAAAGAGGCTGTAATGTCTTATTTTAATTAAATGCAAGCCAGTTTGTTGAATTTGAGTTTACAGAGACATGCTTACAAGATGTCACGTACAGATTAGCATTAAAAAAAAAAGAGACAGAGACAGAGGATGAAAGATGAGAGATGATCCCTTGACTGCCTTCTATGGTGGGAAGATTGTGTCTCACTCCTCCACTGAAACATCACGACGGAATAAGCCTGCAAATTTAAGAGGATGTTAAGATTCTTCCATATGTTTAAGACCAAGCCCATATCTGCAGGCAATTCTGTCTCTTAATCTCTTTCTGGGACAAACTGCAATGATCCTGTCTTGGGAAACCTGCTCTCTATTCCAGCCCAGCCAGCACTTTATAAGCAGGCAGCTTCATACTGACCATTTTAGCTCCTCCCCAGAGTCCTATGGACAGTCCTCTGGTAAGTATGGAAAGCAAATGTCGTAATCAAAAGTGGATTTCAACATTGTCAGAAGAAGTCATGGAACTTACGATGGATGTCATCTTCAGTCCTGGAATACTGTAGCTCTTGTTGGTATTAATCTTTGTAATAGCCACATGGTTCATCAAAATCTTTTGCGGACTTCAGTAACACAGTCTGTTACTGCTGGTTCATATGACATTACCTGAGGTTTTGTTGCAATTCCTACTTCCATTCAGTTCCTCCAGTCTAGTCTCCACAAAGAATTGAGCAGAATCAAAACTACACTTACCTGTGACGTTTGCCCTGCCAGAAAGTCCAATGGTAATGTCTCAAAATATCAGCAATTTTTCACAGTTCAGTTCCTCCTTCCTCCTCAACTTAAATCAGGGTCCAAAGAGTCAAAAATGAGATGCACGTGGGAGTAATTTATTGCGTTCAGAGAGAGTGAGGGAAGTAGGACAGAGAAAGGGAAGCAGTTAGGGTGTGGTCTCAGCTGAAGTCTACCCTCAGTCCGATCCCACTGGGAGCACTGGAGCTTGGGTTGCATCACAGAGTTGCCCCCGCTCCCTTTTTGAGGCAAAGGGTCCTTTTGTGCCCCTGCATCGGTTATTGGCTGTGGGCCACACCCAGGGGCAGAAGAGTTGCTTAACTTCCCAGGCAATTCCAGGCTAGGCAACTCCCATTTGGCCAAGGGCAAGTCTCCAGAGAAAGAGGCAGCTGTAAGCCATTAACAGCCAAAGCCCAGAGCAAGAGGGATCTGGGAACACCAGCTAGGGGGATCTGGGTGGGTGAGTAACAGCATCCCTGGACTTACCATCATAATTCATCTCAAAATAGATTCCTTTGGACAATGTTTGGAGCCCTACTGCTTGCTTTAAAACTGTTCTAGTGCAGTGAAATATAATACTATAGAAATCCATAGTATTTACTAAGAGCCAACCAGGTACCATATTTCTAAATGTATTGTGTTTACATAACAAGTCTATGAAGTGGGCACTATAATTTCTTACATGCCACATATGAGAAAAAAGAGGGACAGAGTAATTAAGTTAACCAAGTCCGTAAGTGGCAAAACCAGAGCCAACACCCCATTCTCTTAATTCTGCATTAAAGTGTCTCCTGCTTGTTAACAAGAGTACCTGCAAATGAGAGGAAAATAAGCACAGAGCTAAAGTGGTAAATTTATTTAAGATACCACACCCAATTAGGTGAGAGAAGCACCATTTGAATTATGGATGTAAGAACTTGAGGACAGTTAATACTCTTTTGTATATGTATGAATTTCAAAAACGTGGCAGTTTTATCTACTGGGTTGATGTTCACCATCTGAACTTTCATCATTTAAATCCCATGAAAGTGCAGTTGCATAAGACATCACTCTCTGCCAAATGAAATAATGGCTAACATTTGCTAAGTACTTTCTATGGGCCAGGCACTGTTCTAAACAGTTAACATGGATTATACCATGTAATCCTCAGAACCATTCCATGAGGAAGTTCCATTTTCAAATAAGGAAACTGAGGCACAGAGAAAATAAATCTGCCCAAGGGCACAGAGCTAAAATGTGCTAGGGTCAGATTTCGGGGTGAGTCAGTCGGCTGTGGATCTTCATGGGAACTTCACTGCATTGCTGTCCCAAAAGTCAGGAATGACTGGAATTAGGAGTCATGTCATAGACTCCAACTCTCCCAACTTAGAGATGAGGAAACTGAGGTCCAGAAAAAGCTGTGACTTCCACAAGGTCACACAGCCCTGAGACTTTAATTTTCCTATCAATGCTATTACTATATTGGCAAGTTTTACCTAAAGGAGAAAAAAAATCTATAAATTGCAAAAAGTATCATGTACTTGCCAGTAATTCGGGGCTAGTTTTTATTTTGCTTTGTTTTCTTTTTTAATGCTGAAGTCTCTTTGTTTTCTCTTTTCTTCCAGGGATCAGATGACATTCAAGTGTGCTGTTTAGGAAGGCAGGGAAAACATATCAGTGTTCATCTACCCGAGGAAGAAACTACTCTTTGTCTCTACAACCTGGTATTAAATGTGGCTGTTCATGTACACCTATATGATGAGACTTCCAAATTGCTATTCTCTCTTCTGGCTGAAACTTGCTCACTGCAGTCTGGCAGCATCAGGCTTAACCGATTTCAGCTCAAGTCACTCATGTTCCATGGGTACTTGCTGGATTGGCAAGTTCCATATCCTACTAAGGGGTATTCCAGCTTTGTTCTTTGCAGGCAGTGGCAGAAATGAGCAAGCAAAAGCACCAGGCCTCTTAGGCTTGCACTCAGAATAAGTACCCCATCCCTTCTACTCCATTCATTGACCAAGGCAAGTCGCAATAAGGCTGGCCAGGACTCAGGGAGGAGGGTGAATAGATTCCACCTCTGGTTGGAATTAATTCAAGGTCACATTGTCAATGTCATGGATATAGAAAGCAACAGAAAACTGGGGACTCTTTTACAGTACACCATAAATATCTTAGAATATTACAGATCAGAAGTTCTATCTATTCCCCTAATAATGTATCTCTTCACATATCTAATCTACTTGTGAAGCCATTTGAGTTTCTTCAGTTTTACTTAAAGAAAAATTAAGCAACTGTGCCATCGGTCTTTAAGATAGCATATAAAAGTTTCAACTTAGCTAAGTAAGACCATCTAACCCTACCAAAAGCCTTTGGGTTCTCACTGAAAATAAGAGGATCAGGTTAAACATCCCACTCTACCTACATGATCACTTACTGGCTGAGAAAAGAAGCAACTACTCAGGAAGTTTTCTGCTCCTGCCAGCTAGGTTTGGTGAGAAGCAGCCCAACCACCTGAGGAGCATCCCCCAGGGAAGCTCTGTGGTTTCAACCAAAATGGAAATAGACCTTTCCATAGTGTTTTATACAAGTAGAAAAGACAGAGAATCAAATCAAACAAAACAAAAACCCTCTAGATCAAAGATTGCAGGTACTTTTTTTCTCTTATGCTAGCTCTGATTACTTAGCCAAAGCTGCCAGGAAAGCAATGTTGAAAGGGAATATTTACTCTCTAGAAGTTCTAATGAAATCATTAAGAAATTATAAGAATTTTCCAATGGATGGAGATAGAATCTTGATGAAGTGGTGCTTAATTCACATTTAGATAACATGCATTTCAGCAGTAACTACTTCCCAGTACATGTTAACTCACAAAGTGAGAAGTTCCTCATCTCCTGGGCCTCTCTCCCAATACTTCATTCTCTCCATCTCTAGCTGGGCTGTTTTTAAGAAAGTCAAGTACGGCAGGGTCTTAATCAACTATTGGGTTTATCCTGGCTCACCCAAAGATAAATACATGGACACAGACCAACTCCCAAACCCAGGAGGAATTATCAAAAACAGAAAAATAATTCAAGAGCATCACAGCCGATTATACTCTCTCTCACACACCAAAATATACTTACACATTTCTCAAAATAACATCATCTACCTACTGAGTTAAAAAGGATCTGAGAATCTGCTTTTATTTAAAAAGAAACACCTTTGACCCAGAACAAGACTTCTCAACCAAGAAGCATAACAAGGTATAGTGAAAAGGGCCCTGAAGTCTATTCTCCAATTCTGCCTTTGGCCCTCTCTATTAGGAAAGTTTTAACATGCCGCTCAAGGTCTCAGAAGAGACAAAACATACCCATCTCAGGAACTGTAGTGAAAATTAAATAGGCCAGATTAATAACAGGCACATGGTCAATGTTCTTAATTGTAGCTCTTATCAGCAACAGGGTTTATTCAGTTTATTCAGTTTCTGTTAAATGCCAGGAACTGCATCCCATGCTATGTGTAGTCAACAGAGGAAAGAATCAAACATAAAGACTTGCTCTTCAGTTTTGGGAAATAGTCTCTTTGGAAGACAAGGTGTGTGTGTAGGAAATAAATAAGAACTGTGGAGAACAGTATGCAAAATATCCAAGTAGACAATAAGAATACTGAAAAGCCTAGGATCATTGTTTCTATTCCTTTCCAGAACAATAAATGAGTTTCTCAAACATGTGGACAGTTCAGTTTTCTTAAGACAGTTATTGGAGGTGACTTCACCCTCCAAACTTATTTCATCTGATTTTTGAACATTTTAATTTGTACTTTGAGTGTCACAAAATCAATTTATATGACAGATATTAAGGATAGTCCATCATTAGCCAGAGAATAAGGCCGGCACTTAGACCCTGTGCCCCATCTTTTACTTTCTGTATCATCATCCACTTAGCCACATATCATGGGCCCTCAATGAGGCAGAATAAAAGTGACAGCAGGCTAAGGCCTGACGTTTTCCAAATTTTCCCCTAGATGCCAATGCTTCTGAATAATCATCCTTTCTTTCCATTACTGAGATGTCATTATGCCGGCGAAGCATGTTCTCAGTTGCCCGCAACAGGCTAGAGGCAGGGATACATTGTTCAAAGATAACTCATGTCTTATTAAATGTCAAAACTCAACTCACGTGATTCAGTCACTGCCTCACCCAGTTGAGTGCTGGAAAATTCATCTGAGCTAGCACCTCTGGGAACAGCAGAGGCAAGGTAATCACCCAGCCCTTCCAAAGAGCAGGAAACAATGACCAAACCATAAAGATGAAGGTCTTTGTCAGGGCATAAGCAGTAGTCAGTGATTGCAATTAATTGCTGATAAGCTATAAAAGAGTCCCTTGTGGCAGGAGGTCAGGAACTAGGACAAAGTGCAGCAAAGGCATGCCTGTGAACTGTGCCTAGGAGAAAACAGATCAGTGGATCCCTGTGTGGCACTGTGAGAGAAGCAACAGTATAAAGCCAGAGAGAACTGAGAGAAGACCCCAAAATTGGGACTCTCCCTCCCCTGGTTGGTGTGCAACCTCCCTGGCTAATACAGCTTCTCCAGGGGCTGGCTACCGTGCACGGTTTCCCAAAACACATTGCAATGAGGAGGCTGATGTGAGAGAACAATAAATGCACTGAACAAGCACATAAGACAAAAAGGAGCTCTACCTGAAGTTAGCTTGAGTTCACAAATCTTTGGCATATAGGTTTTTGGAATAAAGCCAAGGTATTATTTACTCTAAGATATTTAGGTCTCACTAATCCAAATATAGAAAGAGAAAGGTGAAGGTAAAAATGCATGTCTAAAAAAGGTTTTCAAAGTGTCTTTGAAACCTAAAATATATCTTCCTTAACAGCTGACCCATGATGTGTGAGTTGTGTATGTGTGGATATATCTGCGTATTGAGAGCTGACTTATTGGTCATAAGTGGACAGGATTTCAATACATTGATCTCTCAGTGATTAAGAAAATAGGAAATATACAAGGAATTAATATACACAAAGAAAATAATGTTTTAAGTTAAAGCTTAAAATTCAGATTATATTAAATACAATTTAATTCCTAAATCCCTTAGTGATTTCTAAATATGGTCATAAACTGAATATAACAAGATAGCCAGAAGATCTTAAGAAAATACTAATTCCCAGACCTCAACCTATATTAACCAATGCAAACTCTGGGGGAGAGCCCCAGAAGCCCAAAATGTTAAAAGTTCTCACAAATGATTCTAACACAAAGCTTCTCATGTGGGTAAGATCTTTAGAAATTGCAGTCACTGAATCAGAATTATGCCCTTCGCAGGAAAGAGCAGTGAACAGTGTCATGGCAGAAAATGGGTCAAAGTCATTTTTGGCATCTAAAAAGCCCTGCATGCCACACCCTTTGTCCCACGAGACAGCAGTAAGGGCATCTCTTGGGAGCTTGTTAGAAATGCAGAAACTCAAGCTCACCCACCACCTGCTGAGTCAGGGTCTGCATTTTAACAAGATCCTCATGTAATGCCTATGCACTTGAAAGCTTGAGAACTGTCTAGACCAAATCATCCAGCTTTTGGAAAGTGATGGCCTTGATCCAGATGGTTTCTACATCCTCCTCCAGCCCTGCCATTGCTTGATGACCTCCAGAGTAAAGATGCAAAGGGGAAGTACAATAGAAAGTTCTGTGCAGAATGCCAGAAAAAAGAGAATTTGAGATTAAATAGACACACACACAGTTTTATAGAAACCATTTGTCTAAGAAAATCCAAATTCCATGATACACACATTCTCATCTGAGACCATGGGAACCTGTCAAGCAGGAGCACTCCCTTCCTGGGGATGGGACACTGAGGAAGTGAGAAAGGTTGTGGACAAACCAAAGTTCCAGGGCAAGTCCAAGAGAAAGGATGGACTAGAATCCAGGTGTCTCCACTCCCAGCCCTGGACCACCCTGTCTTGTTGTCTCAGCTGCATTAGGAAAAATTAAGAAAACAAGAGCAGGACATAATAACAAAGACAGCAGGTGTTTATAGAGGGTGGTATATGGTACATGGCTCCTCAGCCCTGTTTGGGAGCCACTTTAGTCCTTGGATTCGTATTTCAACAGTATTAAAATTCATATGATTGAAATTTAGCATTGGGGCCCTCATATTCTAACAACTGCCTTTCTCTCCCCTAATCTCCATTCCTATGTGGTTTCTTTGTGGGAGCCAATGGCAAAGGACTATGCCCTTCCAGTGTCCAAATGTCAGGTTTCATGAATCCTGATTGGCACTTTTCTTGCCCAGGTTCCAGCTGATAGTTTCCCGTCACTTACCCTTTCATAAACAATGTGTATAATTTATGTGTAGTACTAGTAGATTTCCTCGCAATTCAGGAACTGAGATATTTACACAGTTACCTACAAATGTAGAATCATTTATTTCTAACAGAACAAAAAATTATGAACACTAATAACATTCAAATCTTGCATAAATATCCACATAAATGGTGTTATTCTCTTTTCTCACAGGCCCCCAGAAACATCCACTGCCAAAATCATGGCATATATCCTCTATCATTTTAAATTTTTCTAATGCTGAACTTTTTAAAAAGCAAGATCAGGGCCTCCCCGGTGGTGCAGCGGTTAAGCGCTGCGCTGTGGAGCTGTTGGCAGCGGCGACGCGAGTTCGACGACTGGCGAGGGAGAATCCCACATGGCGCGGCAGACCTCTCCTGCCTTGCCCACTGCTCCCCTCAGCAGTGTATTTCTGATCTGACTGTTCTGCTTCCCGCTCTGGCTCTGGTGAACCCTCTCACCACCCCATGCCTCTGGCCTGTACCCCAGCTTGTATGCATAAATAAAAAATAAATCCTAAAAAAAAAGCACAATCATAATTGTATATACTAGTTTGCAACTTACTTCACTTTATATCTCTCTCATCTTTTCAAGTCAGTGAATAAAGATCTCCCTTCTCCCCCCCACAATGTCTCCACTGTATGCCAACATTTCCCTGACCATCCACCTGTGGATGGATACTTGGATTATTTAAAATGTTTTGCTACTACAAACTGTGCTGCACATTTGCATTGTATGATCAGGAGAGCCCACAATAAATGGCAAGATCTTTAGTTTATTCTGTTTTTCTAATTACTGATTTTTGTCCCAGTGCATCTTTTGGTCTCCCGTTCTGATAATGGTGGTGGTAGAAAACTGGATTTATTGAAGGGAATTATGACTCCCAATGTCTGAGAACCCTACATGGAACATGGGCGGGGGGGTGGGGGGTCCATCTTTGCTATAGGGGCCCCTTTCCCATACCACACACCATTCATTCCCAGGCTGCTGCAATCCCACTCAATCCACGGGAAATCAGTTGCTTCATTCTATACAACGCCATTGCTAGCATGGGGACAGTCAGAGACACAATTAACCCTTTGCACTCCGAACCATTCTAGACATTGGCTACCAGCTACTCGTCGCTACTTTGCGGCGGAAACATGCATTTACAGACCCTCGTATTATTTAGTATAATTTTGGAACCAAGTAACGTATTATAATGATACTGGACTTATATGAATTGGGTGACATAGAGGAATGTATATTTGCAAAAAAAACCAATATTTTATTGTTTATAATTTTGTACAGTATGATAAGTTTTGTAACACTCCCCAATATGCATTGCAGGCTGATTAGTGCACGTTCTCGTCTGACACAAAACCCGCTGACATTTCTTGTATATATCTTAGTAATTTTACTATATTTTAATTTAATTTCCTGTGCCATTTCAAGATAAAACTTCAGGGAAATATGCATGTCTCAAAAAGTTGCGTTGAAATAACTCAATTCCCCGTAATCACTAATAAACTGCAATGTCCCCTGAGAGGGGACATCCGAGTGATATGCTAGAATTCCGATGTCATCTGAGAGGGGACAGCGGAGTGCAAAGGGATAAACTGCAATGTCCCCTGAGAGGGGACATCTGAGTGATATGCTAGAATTCCGATGTCCCCTGAGAGGGGACAGTGGAGTGCAAAGGGTTAAAGTCATGAAACTCAAAGAACTGATAGTCTAGGGAGATATCAGAGAAGTAAACAGAGGGACCAGAATTTCTGACATAGGTATATTGAATGAAGAAAATATTGGCAAGTAATGAGATGAAGAATAACTGAATGTGGTAAGCAAAGGTAATTTTTCTAAAAAATTTTTTTAAATCACACAATAGCACAGTTTAAAAAATCGTGAAATATTTAAAATAAATCACAATCTCATGACAATTGACCTCTTTCCCAGGGCCCTAATCACCTAATTACTCTCCCTTCTGACAATCAATGTTGCTACTATAGACGTTAGAGATGATGTGTGTGTGTGTGTGCGTGTGTGTGTGTGTAATAGATAGATATGAAAATATTGATAGACATACACATCTAAGTGCATTTATGTATCTGTATATTTTTTCCCCATTTTTACACAAATTGAAATATCTATTGTTTCTATCTTCTACTCTATTTTGCTTCTTACATTTTATATACTTTATAATTTTCCATTTGTGCATATATATCCTTTTTTATGACCACTTAGCATTTCACTGCGTGGCTTACTATAATTATGTAACCAGTCCTTTGTTGATAAACATGTAGTTCATTTCCAATCTTTTGAAACCAATGCCAAAATGGATATTCTAGACACGTCATTTATTTGTAACTGTATAAAATAAGTTCCTAGTCTTTGACTCACTAAGTCCAAGGTGACAAAATTTTAATAGATATTTCCAAGTTACAGGGCAGGGATGAGCAAATTTTTTCTATAGAAGAAATCAAAGTAAATATTTTCAGCTTTGTAGTCTATACAGTCTTTATCACCATTACTCAAACTGCATGGCAAGACATAGCATATATAAAGAATCAACATGGCTTTACTCCAAATAAAACTTTACCAAAGGACATGAAATTTGATCTTTATATATAATTTCCACATCATGAAATATTAGTATTTTTACTTTTTCCAACTATTTAAATGTGTAAAAGACTGTTCTTAACTTTTGAACAATAGCCAGACAGTCACTGAGCTGAATTCAATGCATAAACCATAGGCATGCCGACCCTGCCACTGACATCCCTGCTAGTTATGTATGAAAAGAAAGGCTGTGTGTGCTCACACCACTGGCAACACCAGGTATTATCAAACTATTGAAGTCTGCCAATTTGGCAGGTGAAATTGTATCTCAGTTTAGTTTTTCTTTTCATTTTTACTTTTATAAGTAATTTTCTTTGTATAAACTTGTACTTTTCATCACATATTTGATATTATTGATTTTCATATTGGTTTGTGTTTTTTCTCTATGGACTAACACGTTGACAAAACAACAATTTTTCCTCAGTTTGTCATTTATCTTCTGACTTTGATGGTGGTTTTTACCAAATGCAACACTTTATTTTTAAATCAGCCTTTTATTTTGTGTCTCTTTTGTCATCATTATAAAAGACTTTTCCCCCTGTAATTATATTTTTGCATTTCCCTGTATTTTTAGTGTTTTTTAATATTTAGATATTTTATTCATTTGCAACCTATCATACTGTAAGATATGATGTGCTTTTTAGTTGTCCTCACCTAAGTCATTGAATAATCATTCTTCACCGATTTTAGATGCAAATTTCATCTTACATTGACTTCCTTTGTGTATCTGAATTTCTCTTTGGGCATTTTATTCTGTTAAAATAATGTTCTAATTATTCATGGTGGGTTTTAGTTAATTTTCTCAATTAATGAGTATAAGATTCAATAATAGGGTACTCACGCCTTATTAGCTTTCTTTTAGAATATCATTAATTATTAGTGATTATTGATTTTTATTCATTATTATTGACCATTATTATCTTTCTAGATAATCTTTAGTGTCATTTTGCTTAGTTTTACAAAAATAATTTGTTGTTACTGGGATCACATAAAATTTATAAATTAATGGAGAGTTAGCCTCATATTTTCTTCCTACTATGAATGTCTTTCCATTTTTAAGTCATTTTTATTATCTTTCAGATCATTCATTTCTACTCCCCAAATTTTTCATTCATGTCAATATATTTTTCCTTAAAAATAACTTGGGACCTTAGATGTTGTGAAAGTACCAGTTAGATTACAAAGACAGAGTAGAAATATCTGGATGAAAAGTTAGCCTATCCAGAAATGAACTCTCACTAAAGAGAGATAATATATCTAGTTCACAATAATGCTAGTGATTCAAAGAGATGTTTTCTCTTCATTTACTGAAAACAGACTTGGCTCTGACAGCACTTGGTATACAATAATGTGCTACTGGTAAGAAAATGGAAGGATGGATGAATGGATGGGGAGATGGACAGACAAATACATTATTGAGGGAACTTAAATCATTGTATGCTTTCTTTTTATTCCTCATATAGAATATACTTTTAAATCAACTCAAAAAATGTTTATGGAAAGTCAATACCATCAAAATCGTCTTTCAAAATAATTTCTAATTCCAAGATTTCACAAAGGCATATGGAAAAACAAATGTTTGGTTTTCCTTTCTTATTTATTTTCTTCTCTTTGTTAAACTGAACAACACCCAAAGCAAATTTAAAAATTACTAAGGAAGAATTTTTTTCTTAAGTGTATTCTCTACTGTGGTTCCTTTCAATTGGTCTCTCACTAGATCACAAACCAACTGGCATAAAGTATTGCTTCAGATGGAGAGAGAAAATAAATTACCAAGTTAAACTCCTGATTGAATTTATACTTCCTAACTAGCCTGTAAAAATGCTGCATGTCTTGAGAGGGGTGAGAAGGGGAGTTGAATTGTGGGTATTTTGATTGCTGAATTTTAATGAGGGCATCTTTGTTTCCCCATGAAAACTGAAGCATGAGTTCAGTTCATTGACATTTATTTTCCAATGAAAACCTAGTGCCCAACCCAGAATCACTTCTGGCTCCTTCAAATTTGAGCCATCATATTTATGAATCATATTTATGAATTTCCCTCCCAGCTGTGTTGAAAACTCCTTGGCTTAGAAATAAAACAGTCCAGGTGGAACCCTGTTATAACTGTAAGTCTCCTTCGTGCTTCTAATCACATCCTAATCTGTACAGTTCCAAAGTCTGCTTTGCATTGGAGCATACTAGTACTAGTACTAGAGCACACCAAATAGACCATACTAGTACTGGAAGAAATAGGAAGAGGCTGGCCAAGCACTTTTTCATGTCCTAGGATGTCTTGTCCTTTATTACAGGATCTGAAGCACACTGCATTAGGCTCAACATTTGTGACCTCCAAACATTCATTCAAATATTGAAACCCTAATCCCAGTGTGATGGTACTTGGAGGTACAGACCTTGGAAGTAACTAGGTCATGAGAGTGGGGCTCTCCTGAATGGGATTAGTTCCTTTATCAAAGGGAATGTAGAGAGCTCGATAACTCTCTGGTCTTCATACTATAAGGACACAAGAAAAAGTCAGCAATCTACAATCTGGAAGAGGGCACTCACTAGAACCCAAGCATGCTGGCACCCTGACCTTAGACTACCAGCCTCCTGAACTGCAAGAAACAGGTTTCTGCTATTTATAGGTCACCCAGATTATAGTATTTGTTATAGCAACTCAAGCTAAGATGCACAGACTCTAATTTTGAGTCAAAAAATACCAACATAATAGGACCAAGATTGCTTACTACAAACACCTGCAACTTCCATGCATGGACTATTTTCCTGGAACAAAAGTGTCAGGGAGTTAATACCCTCAAGAGCAACCCTTCCCCAAGGAATTAGAGGAGCTGGTGGATAAATACCCCAAACTCCTTCACCCCTCAAGTGGGACCCATCTGAGGCATCTCAACACTGAGTTCCATTGTTCCCTAATGGGATTAAGCTCTAGTTGTGCACAGTGGTAAACATTGTGCCCCTAATGCCTTCCTTCCCCTCCCTGTCACTTTTCCACTCCCTATTAGAGTTTCTAAGAGTCAAATAAACTATTTGCCCTGAACTCCTGCTATCAGGCTCTGCCTCTGGGGAAACCCAAATTATGACAGATCATGTCACCCAATACTATCCTATGGATACAGTTGACTCATTTAAAAAAATAGCAATAAGCAAATGAACAAAACAGGACCACCTAGTATAAATTTGCAATAGAGCTTAGAGGTTAATATATGATTTGGAGCAGACAATTCCAAATCCAGTTCCTACCCTGACAGTTTTCTCTCTCCTTAGTACTTATTCCCTGCAGTCTTTCAGCCTGCTCTGTTTTAGGTGTCACTGACAAATATTTGTACTGTCACATCCATGAATTGTGCACACCATTCTCCTACCCCAGAATCACCTCTCTGCTCTTCCTCAACTTGTTGAGATTGTACCAATCCTTCAAGACTCCATGACACTGCTCTGTCAAACTAAGAGAAGCACGGCATTTGTAGGCTGTAATTCATAATTCCTCCTTAATCATCGCTTTTGTGTAGTCTCTAACTACTGTGCACATGGTAATCTTGTCTCCCTAATAAAATTGGACATTCTTTGGGAATAATAATCACATCTGTACCTCTCTAGTCTTCCTAAGGCCTAAAAATAGTGTGGCATATACAATTTATGTGTCAATGTATGATTTATGCACTTAGGTAATAAAACACAACGTGTGTACGACTAATAGTATGAATCATCTTTAATGGACTTCAGATAGGCCTTTTCCCTCTGGTGCTAACTGCCTGGCAGATGGAGTTATCTGGAGCATCCTTCTTGGTGATCCTTTCCAGGGATTGGAAAAAAGACAACAGGCCACAGCAACACCTTGGTTTATACACACAGCTTCCCCTCCCCGGTTTAAAGACATAATAAAAGATAATGCTTCTCGCTCATAAATAAAAAGTACTTAAATGTAATTTTGACAAAATGTGTCCCTGGGGTGATTGAAATCTTTTTCTCTGTGTTGTAATCATTGCTGTTATAAATAGACAATCATAAAAAAATCAAAAGGGGAAACCTTTTAAGGGCTTACTCCAGGGCCTGATACCCTCCCCACTTTATTTTTCTTAGCCCTAATGCCAAAGGAAAACAAACACTTATCAACGTGCTAATGGTGTTTATTCCCCCATCTGCCTAGGAAGGTGGCAGGATGCCAACCCCCGAGAACGTTCACTAAGGCACCAAGGGGACAGAGGTCCACTCCATCATGGACTGTACCCACGACTTACATTCTGAGGTCACAGAAAGGTTCTGCATCCTGAATTTCCTTCCCCACCCCTTGTTTCTGTGCCTTTGCAACACCTAAGCAATTTTTTCCCAAGCCGGAATAGGTCACTTCCCTTCCAGTTGGAAAGTGGATCACCTTTATGCCCCTCTAAAAGCAGCCTCGTTAAAGACAGTCGAGATAAAGCAGAAAGTCTCTTTGCTATTGCTTTGCTGAGGATTCTGACTCCCAGCTGCTCGTGCTGGAGCTGCCCTAGGAGGGAAGCTTTCAGCCAGGAGGCAGGGGTCACACCTGCCCCATACCTTTTCTCTGTCCCACCACAGCAGCAGCTCTGGAGTGTGAGGACTCCAGACTCACGTTCCACCACAAGCCACCCCCAACCTAAGCGAAGTTCAACCACCCCATTCAGGTGGGAGGTCCTGAAAGATCCCAAGAGGAGAAACTAGCATTTCCTGCTGTTTTTCTGTCTCCCTTCCAAGCAGCAAAGCATACAGAGGAAGTCGCTCTACTTTCTCCTCTCCTTTCTCCAAGTCTTAGCATTTTTTGGCATCTACACTGCAACACACGCCCAAAGCAATCTTGTCTGCAGCAAGATTATCCTTTGTGGCAATATAATTCTTTTTTTTTAAAGATTTATTTTTATTTATTTATACATACAGTTGGGGTACAGGCCAGAGGTGTGGAGTGGTGAGAGGCTTCACCAGAGACAGAGTGGGGAGCAGAACAGGCAGATCAGAAATACACTGCTGAGGGAAGCAGCGGGCAAGGCAGGAGAGGTCTGCCTCACCATGTGGGATTCTCCCCGGCTGGGCGTCGAACTAGCATTGCTGCTGCCGACAGCTCCACAGCGCAGTGCTTAACCGCTGCGTGTGGCGATATAATTCTTAATGGCACCTCAGACTAGCTGCTGCCCCGGTGCCTCTTACAATTTGCTGTAGTGAAACTGCTATGATCATGATAATAGATTTCTCCAGGATGAACTCTGAAAAACAAATGGTTATTAGGAAATGGCATCTAATATCCTGGAGGCTGAGTTCGATTCATTCATAAGCAGATTTCAATGACTGAAGTGAATGTGGAGTCAGTCTCTACTTTTGCTAAAAATCCTTTCAACTGGCAGGATTCCTGAAAGGATAAAGTTGACATGGTTTTTGTTACAATCATTCGTCTCTCGTAGTGAACATTTTTTTTAAAGATTTATTTATTTATACATACAGCTGGGGTACAGGCCAGAGGTGTGGAGCGGTGAGAGGCTTCACCAGAGACAGAGTGGGGAGCAGAACAGGCAGATCAGAAATACACTGCTGAGGGGAGCAGTGGGCGAGGTAGGAGAGGTCTGCCGACCATGTGGGATTCTCCCCAGCCGGGCGTCGAACTCGCATCGCTGCTGCCGACAGCTCCACAGCGCAGCACTTAACCGCTGCGCCACCAGGGAGGCCCTCGTAGTGAACATTTTTTTTTTTAAAGGTTTATTTTTTATTTTTACATGCAAGCTGGGGTACAGGCCAGAGGCGTGGGATGGCGAGAGGGTTCACCAGAGCCAGAGCAGGGAGCAGAACAGGCAGATCAGAAATACACTGCTGAGGGGAGCAGCGGGCGAGGCAGGAGAGGTCTGCCTCACCATGTGGGATTCTCCCCGGCCGGGCGTCGA
>PVIJ01008434.1:0-28524 GCA_004024925.1 Scalopus aquaticus | reverse complement strand
CGTAGTGAACATTTTTAACTACCTGAAGAGTCCATTATCTTATTGGATTCTCAAAGGAATAGGAAGGATGGCTTAGTGGTTAGGAACACTAGTTTTGAGACGCCTAAGTTTAAATCCTGACTGGAAACATACTGACTCTGTGATGCTGAGCAAAACACCATTGGGTGCAAGTAACGTCTATGAAAGGTGACAAACCAGTACAGGAAGGTGGGGAAGGAAGCAGTTAGTGTGTGTTCATGAGCAGATTACCACTGTGGGCACCAGGGCACAATTCCACCAATGACCCTCTAAGTGACTTTGCCAGGTACATACCTCAGAATTGTCCCTCCAAAAATGAATGTTTCTGAGGACTGTATCTGCCATTCTGTCTCTCTTGTTAAGAGCTAGTTCTGGGAGTGCCACCAACAGACTGCCAATCTGACCCATGCCAAACAGGAATAGCCTTGCAGGATGAGATGTATTCAGGCTTAAAAATGCAGGAAGAGTGAGGGGTGAGGACGAGGATGGAGGGTAAAGCACAATGGACTACGGTGGAGGACTACGGGAGTTTTGCTGGTGGGAGAGCAACAGTGACCACCTAAGGGGAGAATTCTAAGATACCAAAATATTAACAAGGATCTAAAGCCATGGTACTCCATTAAATAAACAGAATTCCTTTTGGGGGATGGTACCTTTGGTTTAAAAAGTGCAGGAAGCTATCACCATATTCTAGAAGCATCTGCAAGTGACCTCTTGGTGTGGTCAAGGAATTGAGCAGGACAACAACACCAGGGACACAATGCCAGGCTTAGAATTCTTTGACCCTCTTGTGTACATAGAACCAAAGCCAAACGAGCCCAGCCAAGGAGGACAGATCCTGAGTTACTTTCTGGAGAAGGATGCTATGTGATATTTGCAGTAACTCCTTCAAAGCTTATCAAACTTTATTTTTTTTAAGATTTATTTATTTATGCATACAAGCCTGGGTACAGGCCAGAGGCATGGGGTGGAGAGAGGGTTCACCAGAGACAGAGTGGGGAGCAGCACAGGCCGATGGACAGAAATACACTGCTGAGGGGAGCAGCGGGCGAGGCAGGAGAGGTCTGCCGCGCCATGTGGGAATCCCCGGCAAGGCATCAAATTCATGTCGACAGCTCCATAGCGCAGCACTTAACCGCTGCACCACCAGGGAGGCCCAAATCTTATCAAACTTTATGAGTCTTAGATACCATCAAAAAAAAGTCCTTTTGGTGAGCTCTTCCACCAACATCAGTTTCCAACAGGGAGAAAGAAAAAATAGGATTGACAATATATATTAAATCGGTAAAAGAAATGGCATTTAAAAGGCCATGTTGTTGCTTTAGCATGTGGAAAAGAAACCTCTGAGCTGAAATCCTCTACTTTGAAAATGTGATAACCTATTTTAAAATGACTATCTTCAAAAAGGCTGGCTCCTCTGCATAGGAATAACCACACACATATGCACCCTGGGTTACATTTCTGGAAAAAGTAAAGTTTTGAACAAATACTGTAAAGTTGACAAGTTTATACTTGAAAGACATTATGCACACCTGAGCGCCTCCAGGCACAAATCAGACCAGGGTCCTTAACATTTGTCAGATACCTTGCCTTCACTCCCCTTTTGTTTCTCCAGGCAGAAATTTCATTGCATCTTACCATCTTTTCCAAAGGAGAAAAAAATAATCCAAAATCAATTTTTAAAAGAACTTTCACCCACCATCTACTTCTAAATAAAGAGGGAAAGAGCACCAAAGCAAAAAAAAAAAAAAAAAAAAAAAAACTTATGATAATTACTTTCTTTGATTCCTAGCCAAATCCTCTAAATGTGGACAAGATACAGTTAGTAACAAGGAGATGACAGGATCTGGCTTTTATTTAGAAGATTGGTTCAGTCCACTTGCAAATAGGCATCTTTGCATCTTTCTATGCAGAGGGCTTATTTTCTCTATATTTGGTCAGAGCCCCTGGAGTTACTGAAAACCACTGCCTCTGAGGATGAACTGTGATATAGACCAGAAAAAGTCTCTGTAGAGGTAACTGAGGCTAGAGATCCACAATGAAAATGTACTTTATTATTTCATTTTTTAAGCTTACACATTCTCTTACACCTCTTTCGCTGGGTGATTTATGTTGGGTTGATTTTGCTACAGGCCTGGAATGTTTACACAAAGTCTTAATAGACATTTACTTTGGAAGTTACATTGTGAGATAGAATCAAGGACTTGGCCCATTGCCGGAGTCAGAATAGGAGGCCACCTGGAAGTTAATGATCACTTTGTGAAGACCAGAGGCATGAAACAGAAGGTTCCAAGATTGGAGACTTCATGTAATAACCACATTGCACCCAGACACACACTACTGGAATGACTGAGGAGTAACCCATGTGTAAATAAAGATATCCATAGATAGAGATGTCCAAGATTGTGATTAATCAATGCCTCCATAGTTTAATATCACAGTTTGTAATGCATTTTATAGTTTATTATTCTTTTGTGTAATCTCTAAATTAATGCTCTACAAAAAGATACCTGTAACCCCCAGACAGTATTCTTTAAATATTTGATTCATGCTGAATCCACCTTTGAGGCAAATAATAAAGAAACATGACCCTTGCTTTACAGATGGGGAAACTGTGAATCTTAAAGGTCAGCAACTACTTACTCAAGATTATGTGACACATAACCAGTAAAAACCACAGTAATTTTATTAATGTCACTACTTCTCTGCAACTTTTTTTTTAAGATTTATTTATTTATGCATACAAGCGGAGGTACAGGCCAGTGGAAGGTGAGAGGGTTCATCAGAGACAGAGTGGGGAGCAGAACAGGCAGATCGACAGAAACACAGTGCTAAGGGGAGCAGCAGGCAAGGCAGGAGAGGTCTGCTGTGCCATGTGGGAATCTCCCTGGCTGGCCATGGAACTTGCTCCATAGCGCAGCGCTTAACCGCTGCACCACCAGGGAGACCCTGTAACTTTTATGATTAATTTTTTCTACGATTCAACCAAACTCACAAATACTTAAAATATTTGTCAAAAAGCATTAACATCCTGGGCTCAGCTTAGTAGAGATTAAAGATATATGTCATCTCATTGAGATTATACCCTAATTTGAGGGAAAAAAGTGTGTTTCTTTAACACTCATTGTTTTTACAGAGCAAGGGTAACTCTTTCAGGAAAATTTCAGGATATAATTAAATAATCAAATCAATACACCGCACAACCTTCATATGGCATGGGGTGAGATGGAGTTACCATGTCAATGAAGGTGTTCAGAGGAAGCCTCTGTAATAAGATGCAATTTGGTAGGCACCCAAGAGAGGGCAAGGAGTAAGCTGTGCAGGTGTCTAAGGAGAACAACATTGCAGGGAGAGCAAAGAGCAAGGGCAAAATCCCCAAATGGAAGTGTTCTTAGAGTGGCAAGGAAACCAATATGGCTGGAGAAGGGAGGGCATGCAGGACAGATTAGGAGGAGAAGGCACAGAAGGGAGAGGAGACGCCTTATCATATATGGCAAGGGATTTGACTTTGACTATAAGGAAGATGAGATGCTATTGGAGGATTCTGAGCAGATAAATGACATGGTCTGGTTTGTGATTTAAAGAGGATTATTCTGGCTACTTCATGAAAAAAAAAAAAAAAAAGACTAGAATGACCAAGGCAAAGCAGCAATACCAGGCTAGGGAGATTGTCAATGATGTATAGTGGCATGGCTGGAATCAAAATATAATTTGAAAAGTAGTTTTCATAAGATTTTCTGGTGAATTGGACATAAAGTAGGAGGAAAAGTGAGGTATTTCCATGTTTATAACTTGGGCACTTGGAAAAATTGGTAATACCACTACTGAGATAGGGCAGACTAGAGGTAGAACAGGTCATGAGGGTTATATCAGAAGGCAAGTTTCTGACCTATACAGTTTAAGGGACCCATTAAATATTTGCAAAGAGATGTTAAAAAGACACTGGAATATATCAATTTGGTGCCTCAGAGAGGGATCTGGACTGGAGATGTAAATTTGGGTATCATAAGGAGATATGGTATGTATTTAAAGTCATAACATGGAATATAATTACCCAGATGCTGATATAAATGGAGATGAGGGCCAAGATCTGAACTGATTGGGTGGGAGAGCCCAAATTTAAAAATTGGAGAAATAAGGTAGAACCAGCTGAAGATATCAAGCGAGATAAGTCAGTGCAACAAGAAGAGGATAAAGAATCATGCCCTGCATGCAATTTATTTTAAATATCTAAAAAAGGAGGACATCAGGAGAAATAAGAATATAAGTCCATACCCTCCCCCAAAAAAAGGCATGAGAGAAAGTTCATAGGGTCTTTATGCATAGGTTCCGAAAATGGAAATGTCCTAAAGCAGGAAAATGGATAAGCCAATCAAGTTATAGTCATACAAAGAGATGCTACTCAGTGATGTAAAAGAATAAACTAGTGCCACCTACAATAACATGGATGACTCTCCAGATACAATGATGTGCAGAATAAACCAGACACACAGAGGAAAACAAATTCCCTGACTCCATTTATAAGAAATTTAAGAAATGGCAAAACTACTCCTTAGGGATAGATATAAGAACAGTAGTCAGAACCTTCCTCTGGTCTGAAAGGAGTGTGTACTGACCGAGAGTGGGGTCCAAGTGAACTATCTATAGAAACAAAAATGTCTTCTATCTTGATCCAGTTGGTGGTTACATAGACACATATACACGGAGAAATTCATCAAGCTATAATCTTCAAATTTGTGTATCTCACTGTATCCAAATTATACTTCAATGATAAAACAAGGAGTGAGAAAGGACGGCATCATATAGGTGTCACATGTTATAGAATAGAATGAGTGGTCTTTGAGATGAAAAAGAGAAAATGCAAGGATTGCCTCTTTAGAAGTAGCTTGCATAATTTTTTTTGTATACTCTTCTAGATAATCTCTTGTTCTGCTTCCCATCATCCCATTTCAGTCAACATTCACCATTTCTGCTTGGCAACCAGACCCCCACATATCTTAGAGGAAACAGGGGGAAAACACTGAACAAGCTGCCTTGGAAACCAAAGTTTCTATATGGCTGGTTCCTTGGCTTGCTTCTCCTCCTTGTCCCATCCTCCCAGTAACCATCACTCCAGATGATGTTTGTCTGCACCTTTGAGAACCTCCCTGTTAAGCTCTGCAAGGAAACAGCTACCCTTTCCTATCAGTTCTCCCAGTGCCTCATTTCTGATCTACATCTCACTCTGAACTTGAATAGTTCTTTACATCTAACTTTTAGCACATTTGGGATTTCTCACCCACAGATGTGCTTGAATCTCAAACCTTTGGCCTCACTGTTCCTGTGATGGGAACATCCATGAAATGCTTCCTAGGACAGCTAGAGAAGCCCTTCACAGATGGGGAATTTTTTCCCTACATTATATCTTTTAAGTTAGAGGATATTCATTAAGTTCGGTCAAAACTTTGTAGTCAAGGGATAAAAAGCAGAGAAGGGAAAGGAGTTTCTGTTGTGAATGAGATCACAAATTACACACATACTAACATCTGCTTGGACCTTGTGCCCAGTGGCAAGAAGGACTCTCATCACCCTGGTAAGCCTGTCCTAGCTTGAACAGCCTGCTTTAGCTGCTAATGTTTTTTCAAAGAACCGAGGTGATCCCTTAGGCAGTTCTGAAAGAAGTCACTCTAGGCTTAAAAAGGACTCAACATGTTATCCCATCCTGGGACGTGGTTTCCAAGTCTACCTGTGTCTGGCTCTGTCTACCACACCATCCCCTTCCCAGCTCCCTGTCCTTGTCGCTGGGGTGGTCACAAGACAGCAGGTCATAGCAGAGGCGTGTAGGGCTGATTCCACTTTTCCCACAAGAAAGATAGTTAATGAAGTACATGGCTTGGGCTTAGACCAATATTACAAAACATAGCTCAGTAATGACAGGCAAGGCATGGGGAGAGTGGATGAAGGGTCTGTAACTTACATTACTGCCCTGGATTATTTCCAGGATGGGCATCAAGGGCACGTCAGTCTTGGTCACATAGGGTCCTGTGCTTCAAAAGGCCCACACTGATTTAATACTCAGTTGTTGCCATATCAAAATTGTTAATAATTTTTACATATTATTAAAATATTAAATATTTAATATTATTAAAATTGTCAATAATTTTTAATATTAATTCTGTAATACAAGAACCCAACATGTTATCCTACACAGGAACTTCCAAATTATATATCCAATCCTGACTGTTTCACTCTGTTATCAGCAATCTAAGCAACACTGGTTGTTTTGAAAGTACTCCTCCTTGAGCCTTTTTGTAGTAGTTGATGAACTGAAAGGCACAGATCCACATTCAAATGTCTGTGGAGACCACTGTTTTCCATGTGTAACTGGAGGAAGATAGGTCAGTGAGATTTCCACTCTGGGATATGTCCCCCCCAAAACTGCAAAAAACTAAGGAAGTCCCTACTAATTGAAGGTCAAGATCATGGATAAGAATGTATTTAAAAAACAAGACTTCAAATAAACTCTCATCCCTGGCTTGGAAATGGTGTTAATCACACACTTATGGTGACAAATATCTTCCACCCGTCATAATGCTGATAGTTGAAAAACACATGTAACCTGAAAAATCCCCAATTCATCACTTATTGCTGATAATGTGTGGTAACGTGGCTACACTGTGTTACAAATCAACTCCTGGCAATGATCCAATGAAGCAAAAAGAGAAATCTGAATAATCCACTGAATAATAATTGCTACTTTCCCTTTCCCCAAAAATGAAGGGATTTGTTTCCAGAGAGACTCATCTGATCCCTTGTTATCCCTCCAACATTCTCACTGTTCTCAGATCAAGCCCTTCTAAACACACTCCTCTGCTGTGAAGTCTTCCCTGGCTATTTAAAAATCATTCAGTCTTTCCCTTTCACTATCTCCCCTCCTTTCAATAAATCTCTGAGCATATCATGGCGCTCCCAGCATCAGGGATCTGGGGTGAGTCCATGGAGAATGTGGACCTCGACAGCCAAACTCGGGGGCCCGGTTGCCACCCTTTTTATCACCCACAGTGCACTCCCTGTCATGGAATTCACCATGCAGGCTTCCCCCACCACCTTTCTTCTGCTCCAGGTCTATTTCCTCCCCTGCCCCTTTACTCTCTGAGATGACCTCTCCACCTACTTCCCTGGGAAAATTGAGAACATCGGATGAGAACTCCCACAAGTTTCCTCCCAAACTCCTTAAGTTTTCTTTGGATCATCACCCAAACTTTCTTCCTTCCCACCCATCTTGGAAGAAACTTTCCCTGCCACATGGACAGGTTAACCCCTTCACCTGCCTTCCTCTCGTGACCTTGGATTTCCCATGATGCCAGCTACTAGTCCAGGTCCTTGCCACATTCCCAAGACCCCTCATTCAAAGAAAGAGAGAAAAAGAACAAAAAACAATAACAATACCCCTTTCTGGATCTGTTCACTGATCTCTAGTCTGCCTTCATCTGTCCGTCTTCTTCCTCGTCCTCCTCTTTCTCTTCTCTCATTATCCTTCCATAAAGCAAGATACTGCCTGAATACTGTTCAACTGAAATTTAGAAGACATCAAATAAACAGGAGATCTATTTCTCATCCTCATGTATTCTTGCTCCTCTTCTCTTCTGTCTTTTGAAATTTTCTAATGAAAGTCAAACCAAAGCAAAGTCAGCCAATCCTACTTGAGTTCCCCGCAACACGCTTGCCTTTTAAGAATGCCTCCCCCATTATGTCTGGGTGTTGATTTGCCTCCAATTATCCCTACTGATTCACATGAAGTTTCCTTCAGGACTTTGTCCTGCTTTGTCCACAAATATCACCCTTGGCCTGTTCTCTGCTCACTATAATGTCTATTTTACCTCCATGATGATTCTCATTAGCTCCCATCTTTCCTGTGTTTTCCAAAGGTATTTTCCTACTTCTGACTCATTCTTATAGTCCACACCACATCTTCACTAGCTTTAAACACCCCCAGCCACCTGCCTGTCCTGTCTGTCAGTTTGGATGACTGGCTCCTAAAGATCTGATTAACTAAAGCAGAACTGATACAGCACAAGAAACCACTTTACCTAACTTTCAGAAAGCTTCTCATCTGATTCTTGTTGGGGGTAGGAAGTAACATCAGACTGAAACTCAAAAAGTCTGCATATAGGAGCAAAAAAATGGTTTCACCTGGCTGGAGGAAGAGCAGGAGACAGCAGACGAGGTCAGAACATGCCCCAGAGTAGCAAAATTGCACCTACTTCTGTGCTTGGGACCAAGTATTACTTCTTGATCCTCCTAAAGTTTATACCATGCAAGAAACTGATAACAGCTAGAGACATCACAAAAGTTAAACAAATATTGCTTGCACACCTAGAGATAGAAAATTAAGTACTTATTTTGGCTCCAAGTCAAGGCACAATGGCATTGCATGAAGCAGGAAGTGATGGGGCGTCTGGCTTGGGCACTGTGGATCAAGAAAAACTGTGACCTCTTTTCCACTTATTGTTCACACTGTAAATGCTTTCCTCCCATCAATTAAAAGGCTCATGTGGACTCTGTCACTCCAATTATTCATAGGTCTGTTAAGCATCTCTCTGATCAAGACTCACTTTTCTTAGAGTGGCTGGATCTGTTTTTCCAATCATGGCATCCTTAAATCCCAAGGTGTCCTGTGAGTGATATCCTCCTGGAAGACACCAATACTAACACTTTCCTCCCTGAGTTAGGAAAGTTAAGAAGAGTTAATAAATTTTGGTCTTTGCATGTGTCCCACCCTCCCACTAGAGGAAAAAAAAATTCTCTCTTTTAAACAAAGGGGAAAGAAGGAAAGCTCCCTTCCTGCACCAGCAGCCTGCCTGCTCCATCCAGGGCCTCCCGCTAATTCCAGGCCTCACCCTGAAATCAGGGAGGCCTGGTCCCCTGGGATGCTCACCACCCCTCTCGGCATGATCTGTGGTGTTCGCAGCTTCCGAGTATCCTAATCTATTCCATATTCCAGGAGGCTCTCTGAAGGGAAAGGTAATCATTCTCATACAGTCACTCCAAGCTTTCATTCCCACTCACATCCGTCTGAAATTGAGAGCGAGAGGGGAATGGATTCTGCCCTCCCAGGTGCTGTGCGGATGGTTAGCCTCTGCTTAATCAAGGCCATGGCTGTGGCAGTAAGTCACGTACAAGATGGTCTGCCAGAAGAAACCAGGGAGTGATGGAATTGCCTTCTCCCAGCTTAAAAGGAGTATCTGATCAAAACCACAGTTGTTGACAAGAAATAGAAAGGGCAAGAAGGAACAAACACCCTTAGGCATCAACAAGTGTAGGGAAGACTTCACGGAGAGAAATACAATTCTTCCATTACTCATTATCATGAACTACCATTTTAAGTCATTTTAATTCAAAGTGGGTCAGTTTTCAGGTTCATTCACCAATGAGGAGGCTGGAATGAAATTGCCCATATGAGAAATCTCAAGAACTCAATATAAAGCAAGTATTGTCCCTACCATACCAAGTCATTTGCCTGACTACTAAGCCAAGATTTCTTAACTCTGCCATGCCCAATGTCACAGGACATCCTACATTTAGAATCTCTCCCAAATCCAGGCCCTGCTCACTTCCTTCACTACTACCTGTTTGTTTGTTTTTTTAATTCATGATACTATCATGTCTTGGCTGGGCTGTTAAAATTGATGCCCAACAAGGCTCTCTGCTTCATCCTAACCCCATAGCTTATTCATCATACTGCAATCAGAGGAGGCAAGTAAATGCCTAAACTACCTTCCAAAACCTCCCATTGCCCTTTGAATAAAAGCAAAGCTTTTTAGTTATCTGACAGAGTTGCTTTAAGCTGTCCTTCAGCCCCATCTGTAGCCTCCTGCCTTAACACTACTCTCTCTCTTGCTCGCTATGCTTCAATCACATCATCCCCCTGCCCTTGCTGTCCTTTGTCATTGTCATTTCCCATTGTCTCAGGTTGTGTTAGCAAAACCTGTGATAGTGATTCTTGTGCATGCGACTTATTGAAAGAAAGATCTCAAGACAAACTATAAAAGAGTGAAGAAAACAGGAGAGGAAACAGAAAAATAGTTGCGGTCTCCACTGGAAAGAAGATTCACCTGATGATCCCATGGTTCCACCTGAGGCACAAGCAGCATCTTACAACATTCTATCACCCATCCATTGTCTGTGCTCCTCCCAGAAGGACAGACTCTCAGGCACTTTCCTCCAGTGAGGGCAATTGCAACTGTGAGCAGATAGCAGCCCACGCTCTCAGCAGCCAGGGAATCGGTGACCTTGGTAGACAAGGGGATCTAGGCAGGGCATCAAGAGTTTCACTAGCACCACCAAAGAACTCGTTGACTACTTCATCTGTCTGAAGCGCTCTCCTACCAGATCTTCATGTGTTTGGTTGCTCATCATCACTTACATCTAAGTTTAAACATCATCTTTTCGGCGTGACCAAGGCTGGCCAGGTAGCTGAAGTAGCCACACTGCCCCCCCCCCCCAGTTAGTCAATTTTATCCTTTTACACTATCTGAAAAAAAAATTCTAATTTATTTTTAATCAACTTACATGTTGATTAGCTGTCTTACCTACTAGAATGTAAAGTCCATGAGAGTAGGGCCCAGTCTTATTCACCTTATTTAAGATACAAAATCAAAAGATATGCAATCAGACATCCTAGTTTAAATTCTGACTCCATCATTTACTATCTGTGTACACTTCAGCAAGTTAACTTCTTATAGTGCCATAATAGGGCTAATGGGAAGATTAAATAAGTTGATACAAGTAAAAAGTTTGAAATAGTGTCTGATATATGTTAACCACTCAATAAATGCTAGCTTAGAAGACACCTGATGAATAAATAAATGAACCAGGGAACAAATGAAATAATTCCCTGGCAACTCAAATAGCCACCCTCATTTGTCCATATGTGTTCCACCAAAGGCAACTGACATGCCTCTGATTTTTATCATTTAAAGCCTACTCAATTTCTTATTATTCTCTTTCTTAGCCATCAGCAAGCATCCAAAAAACCAAAATGTTTTTTGTTTTTTGCGGATCTCAAAACCGGCCAATATTTTCATCTTCACTGCACTTATTGCAAGTTTGCAGGTTTGAAGGATCAATTTCCTGGGCTGAAGTATGCAAAGTCTTGAGGGTAGGGCCCTCATAGCAGTAACTGTTCCAACAACCCTTGCCCATTGTTACTCTCAGACCAACCCTGACATGTTATTAAATAAACTAGCTGCATCAAGAGGAGAGGAAGTTTTCAGTAAGCTTCAGCCACCAAATGAGCTGTGGTTTTGTCTGTGGCCTGGATGAAATGGGGAAAGAAGCAATTAGTTCTACTCTCCTCTGAAAGAGAAGTTTTATGGGAAGTAGGAAACGGGGACAGTCATTAAACAAATATTAACTGACCACGTTCTGTGAGCAGGTAGAGCAGGGAGCATAAAGATCAACCATGACACAGAATGAGATAAATGAAAGAACCAGTCCAAAAAGCAACTGTAACAAGAGGAAGATCATTTTATTCATCTAAATTCTTCATAAGGAAGCTATAGTGTTTGTCTGGATGACAACCTCTGACAAGAAATTTAGAGTTAATGGAAAGATGTCAAAAACAAGTTTTAAGCCCCTCAGCTGTGAAGAGAAAACCAAGCATTGTGTATGTTCCTGAACTGGAAGGAGAAGAGCAGTGCAAAATAAAGGGGGTAGAGGGCAGAGGAAGCCAGGGAAGTCAGGGTAGCTGTCCTCTTTGTCACAGACCCCACCCTCCTTAAGTTACCCAAATTCATCAATGCCTGGTATAAGGGGAGTTTTTCTAGAAAGCTGTGAAAAGCATCAGGTTGCAGACCTGTTGACTTGCAGTGATACAGAGCTCACACCCACCCTTTAGCAGAGAAGACAGTGGATTTGAAGGAATCTCAGGAGAGCACTGGCTTTGCAGACTAGGAGATGGGATTTGTGTCACCTTAACCCATATTTCCAAGGATCAGGAGGAATCAGCAAGCATCTGAATTCAGCAAACAGGGAGGCTCAACAAATATCTACATACCCTGCACTCAGGCAAAAAGTACAGGGCAGATACCCATAACTCAGTGGAAATTTCAATGTTTTCAGACATGGCCAAGGATCTTTGCCATATGCCCAAATCTAAGCTAATGAACCATTCTACGCTGTGGCTGAAGGCCCATGGAGCTTACCCAGCATCCCTTCTTGGTCTCTGTATTCTGGATAAACTCACTCATTCTTTGGGTATTAAATCTCACCAGTAGTCTGAAGATTTCTTCATTCCAGAGCCTTTTCCTCAGACCTAAAACTACACTGGTTCCACACTGTAGCTGCTACTCACCCATGAGTAACGAGCACTTGAAATGCAGCTATTATAACTGGCCCGCTGAATTTTTTTAAATTTAATTTTAATTTGCTTAGATATTTTTAAGGCTACTTCACTTGGTCACTGGAATTATTTTAATCATGTCTGGAACAATTTAATATGAGAATCTATTTTTTTCAGCCATAAACTTTTTAAGTGTAAATGGAAAGTTAGCATTCAAATTGAAATGCGTGGTAAGTATAAAGTAACCACTGGATTTAGATTTAGAATGAAAAAAATGCCAACTTTTCATTAATGAATTTTGCAGCTTTTCTGGGCTGTAATTGATAAATAAAATAGTTAACACATACAGTGCAGTGATGTGATAGACACACTCATTGTGAAAGGGTTCCCATCATCTAGTTAATTAAGAACTCTATTACCTCACTTATTTACCTTTGTTTATTAGGGGGTTTTGTGTGTGTGAGCACATTTAAGTTCTACTCTCATAGCAAATTTCAATTTTACGATACTGTGTTGTCAACTATAGCCATCAAGTCATACATTATATCTTCATTTCTTACTCATCATATAATTGAAAGTCTGTATCTTTTCACCAACCTCTCCCAATTTCCCTCAGCCCCAAGCCCCTGGCACCACTTTTCTATAAATGCTGATTTTTTTCTTTTTTTTGGATTCCATATAAACCGTAGCATGCAGCCTTTGTTTTTCTCTGCCTGTCTTATTCCACTTAACATAATGTCCCCATGTTCCATCTTATTGTCATAATGCACAGCATCTCCTACATGCTAAAATGATAATATTTTGGCTATATTTGGTTAAAAAATTAAAATTATGGTCACTTGTTTCTTTTTACTTGTTTTAATGTAACTTCTAGGACACCTAAAATTATATCTGTGGCTTGCATTATATTTATATCACAGCCCTCCTCTGGAGTCATCTAAGCACATCTTCCCTGAGATGATTCAAAAGCACTTCAAACCAACATATGCAAAATGAAACGTCATCTGTTCCTCACCGCACCCTCCTCCTGTTTCTCCTTAGAATTTCCTAAATTCATTTATTTATCAGATTACTCTGGAAAAAATTTGGGAGTGATCCTCACTGCTTCCAAGTTAATACTATCTTCCAATGCCTTCCTCACTCAAAGAGGTCAGGACCAGCATGTGTCTACTTTAGGATTGTGTCCATCCCCTGCAGAATGCAGCCTGTGGTAGTTGTTGTTTTGTTTTTAATATAATTAAATTTATCTATTTATTTTCTTACATCATTGTTCACTTTTGTCCAATATTTGATTTCTCCCCTTGGGTGTAGTCCCCATATTCTCCCACCACCATAGATCTGAGGCATATAGTGGAGGGTGGGAGGGAGAGGGGTCAAAGCAGGGGAGGGAAGAGCACAAGACTCTGGTGTGGGAGACTCTTAGTAAAGGTTGGCTAAATGAATGAATCAGCAAATGAATGGATAGCTCAGTTCAGGCCTGGCTGAGAACACAAAACACATACAACAGGGTTAGGCAGAAAGAGACATTCCAATATGGCCCCCTGGTACTGCTATTCCTGAGGAAAAGAGGGGGTCAGAGATGGATCAACAAAGCCATTAAGTGACGTCATGAAATGAGGTCCCAGCAGCCTGTGTGAAGGGGAAGCTGGAGACAACTAAAGTGGTCAGGTCAGGGAACTGCCATGTGGGCGAGGGAGCTTTGCCTCAATGGACCATGCCCCAGTCAGCTTCGCAGTGTGGGCTCTTTGCTGTGAAAAAGCTGGAAGAGGAATTATAAAGACAGAAAATCTGGGTCACAGGAGCCACAAGTAGGTTAAGCAGGAAGTCACAAGCCTTCCTGATTGTCTATTGAACCAAGGCAATGACTACTTCACAGGTGCAACTGAAGAATGAGCTGTAGAAAGAGTCAGGCCCATTCTAGAACAGTTAGGCATATCGTCTACTTTTTCATGTATAAGTTTTCAGCTATAAATGAAAATTTAGCCTCCAAACTGAGATGTGCTGTAAGTATAAAATACTCTGGTTTTGGAAGATTTAGACCTAAATATTACCTGGAAAATTATCAAATGCTAAGGTTTACATATATATTTCTATGGTACATAATATGTGTCAGAAACTATATTTCTCTCTTTTTTGTTCTCTTTCTGTACATGTGTGTGTGTGAAGTACATACATGTGTTTGTAGTGTATTAGTCATTAATAGTCATAGCAAAGCTATAAAGTTATAGTCACTATAGTCTCCATTTCACAGATGAGGAAGATGAGGCATGAAACTGGGATTCAAACCCAGTCCATCAGTGGTAGGGTGCATTTTTAACCTGCTTATGATTCTATTTGTCACAGGTCAATGAGGGGAGGTTTAGAATTTTACCTTCAGTCACACTGGATCAGACTTAGGGTTTACCTAATAGGGAGTTCTGGTCTGACAGTCTATGCAAGGATTGTGTTTGGTGCAAGGAGAAGAGATTCTAAGCATCTTCATTCACTCCTACATTGAATATATGAAGTTATATAAGCTCTCTAGTATTTCTGTTTATTCTAGTCTCTCCTTTAGAGAGGACTTCTCTTCTACTCCTTGCTACTTTGTTAAATTAGAAGCTATTAAGGGAAACTGACATCTTTGAAGGACATAGATTCTGAGTTAATTGAGGGTGAAGGTTGCATCTTCTATGCCTACCTCTGTATTTTTAACTGAGGAATGAATCTAGCTGAGCACAGTTTTACAAAAGAACATCGAATACAGGGGAAACAAGTAAGGGATTAGGAAAAAATAACAATAATAATACATAAATAAACAAAAGTAGCAGGAAACTATAAATCAGAGAGTTTCTGCAAGGGAGGGGGAAGCAGAGGGATCAAAACAGGGGAGAGAAGAGCACAAGGGACTATGATGATGGTTCATGGGTGAATTGGTGGGGGGAATTTTATGGGGATTATACCTGAGTGGACAAAGTATACAAGCACACATTGTACAAAAATGAACAATGAAGAAAAAAGCATACATACATACATATATGTGTATGTACATATATGCATACACATATGTATATATTTATACACATGTATGTGCATATACACATATGTGTGTGTGTGTGAGAAAGAACATAAAAAAGGGGTTTCAATCAGCAAGGAGTGGAGTGGAAGCATGGGCGAGCTGACATTGCTGTAATCTTTACAATTGTGTCCCAAATTAGAACATGTAAATAAACAGATGCATTGCCTCATCATCAGTCAAGTTATTCTCAAATCAAGGGGATATATTTTATGAACATTATCTTTTTCTTCCTTTTGCCTAAAAAATGTGAAGTTTGCAGTAGGTTTAGAAACACTAAATAAACAAATAGAAAGATGGAAGACATAAAATGAAACCTTTGGTGATGCAACCACCCCCAAATCAACATTTTTGGGAAGGACATAGAAGGAACATGATCTCCAAATTCAAGAATGTGAAGAAAGAGCTTGTGGCAGAGAATTCTTTTGTTTGCTCATTACCCCAGAACAAGAATCAGTGGGAGATCATTTTAAAAAAAGAAGATTCCAAGTCAATTAAAGGAACTTTTTCTAGGCATTAAGGCTGATCAAAACTTGAACTATCTCTTATGGACTCCTCTATTCATAGCAGCACTGTCCACAATTGCTAAGTCATGGAACTAACTTAACTGCACATCAACAGATGAATGGAAAAGAAAATTATGGAATTTATACTCAATGGAATACTACACAGCTATTAAAAAGAGGAAATAGTGCCTTTCTGGAACAAAATGGAAGGACCCCTAACGGGATTATGCTAACTGAAATAAATCAGAAAATGAAAGACAAATATTGAATGGTTTTGCTTATCTGTTGCATATAAATAACCAAAAACATACACTGGCAAACTGTAGCAAAAACAAATTTTGAACTTAGTGAAAAAGTTTACTGATTACCAGAGGGAACAGGGAGGTGGGAGGAGGAGCTGGTGGAGAGAAGTAAATAGGGTACTGGCATGGGTGGTTAGATGGAGGGGGAGTGGAACATGTATACACACAGGGGAGTAAAAATGTAACCCCAAAATTATAATAATAGAAGGATTTTTAAAATTATTGAATTGTCTTTCTTGAATGGTTTTGAGCTCCATTTTAGAGAAGTGAACCTAAACAATCCCGGAATTTGAAACTGATATCTAAAATTGTTTCCAACTCTAAGATTCTGTTCTTAATTACTTATTTTCATTGAGGTTAATTATTATTTTTATATTACAATTAAAATTCAACATTTTAACATATATAGTTCAATTCTTGCTAGCATATTTGAAAAAATGTACACCCATCATCATTATCCAGAATATTTCTATCACCCCTAAAAGAAATGCCATACCCTTTAGCAGTCACTCCAAATTCCCCCCTTTCCTTAACCTCTGGAAGCCACTTCTCTACTTTCTGTCTCTATGGATTTACCTATTCTAGACATTGGTATAAGTAGAATCATACAAAGTGTGGCCTTGTTTCTTTCGTCCAGTATGAGACCTTCAAGGTCTCATACATCCATCAGAACATAAAAATGATACCAAAAAAAAAAAGAGAGAGAGAAAAAAAAATAGCCTACAAAAAGATATAGAATAAATTTATTTACAAATATGTATATGAAAACCCCTTACACCTTTTAAATTGAACAACAGTGCAAAAGCACCTCAAGCCCCACATAGGTTAACATTAAATCACCTGGAAGTATAAAAAAACATGCTAAAGATATAGGGAAACAGAACTTTCTAATACTCCTGGCCAGGGGAAGGAGGGTAAGTTTAAGTAAGTCAAACCACTTTGAAGAGGAACGTGGCAATATCCAGTAAAACTGAAAACCTATATATTATTATGAGAAGTTCTACTCCTGGGTATTGTGCTAGAGAAATTCTTGCCTATGTTTATAAACAACTGTGTAGTATTATTTCCATTTCAAAGCTCTTTAAAATAAAAAAAAAAACTACTCTATATCGACAGAAGAGACGTAACAAACATTTGTTATATTCATACACTGGATATCATATAGCTGTAAAAATAATGCAAGTCTCTAGTTAGTCATATAATTAAAGGTCTAACAAAATGTTTATTGGAAAAAAGCAAGATTCAGATCATAATTGGACATTTATGACCAATTTCCAAATACAAATGAACATTATATTTCATCACACACACTTATGTTTTAAAGATACTATAATGGAGTGAAAAAACTATGAGTTCAATTCAGATTTTCCTCTGGGTTGGGGATATAAGAAACAATATAGAAAGTGGAGGACAAAGAAGACATCAGCTTTCTTTGTAATTTATATTTGGATGAAGAAAATGGAGTGAAATATTACCAATCGACAATTCTGCTTTGTGGATATAAAAAGGCACATCACTATTTATTGTGCTTTAGGATATTTTTTCAGATGTCTCAATACAAAAAAGTCCCTTAGTAAAGTAATAATAGAAAGTCCTTACTAAGATATCAGGTATCAGGAGTTGATAATTCACCTATACATATTGCAATTTCTCAAAAATCACTAAAATTAGTTTTAAAAGATAGAGGAGATGCTATGCTGTAGATGGCCTGATTTATTAGAAGAGACCCCATCTTCTAGTGAGGGGGGACCTCACCTCCATTCGGGACCAATAGAGAAGTTGCTATCTTAGGAGAAGGTGGCATCAAGAAGTCAGTGAATGTGGGATATCCTCTTTAAAGATCTTTATAGCAGGAGAGTAGATGGTGATGGAGGTGATGCACATAGCCTTCTGAACTTGTGTGGGTAATCTCAGCAATCCCGCCATCAGAATGGAGGAGAGAATTCACAGAGATGCATCCTAGCTCAAGACTGCACAGACATGCTTCACATTTCATCCCACCAGCAAGAAGACACAGCCACAGCTTTTGTTCTGCAGGCCAGCAAAGGCAGCCCAGCAGGCGAGCCATCCAAAAGCAAGAGAGACCATTTCCTCACAAAAGGAGAGATTACTCTTATTTTCTTTTCCCTGAAGCCTGAGTCAGGCAGGAAAGCAACACCCTAAGGTCAGATCTAAGTTGAAGAGATGAGGGTTCCATTCGAGTTCAATTCAATTCAACAGGCTGCAAGACATGCGCAGCCCAGATGGGCAGCAAACCAGAAGATCCGCAGTGGCAGAAGGAATGGCTTATTACCAAACATCACTTGGAGCCCAAGTAAGTCTCTTGCATTTCAGCTCAGACTCCCCACCCAGCAAACCAAGCTGTGTTCTTTCTGGGTGGCTGGCTTAAAGAATTGCACATTACAGTGGAAACTCCCATTTACTTCATTTACTGCCATTTATAATATTTTCCACTATTTGGAGATAATGAATTCATCCTTTTCTTTTTTTTTTTTTTCCTGCCAAACATTATGCAGGCAACTGCAAGAGCCAAATGTTCCAGAATCCTTCTCAAATGTGTTACCCTTCATTTTCTATGATAGCTTTAGTGGTTTCTTTGGAAAGGCCCCAATATCAACCAAATTAACAATGTTGAGAATAAACTCAACTGTCACCTTCATTCCCTCTTAACAGCCAAGGGAAAATGCCACCTTCAAGAGACTTTCCAGTGTTCAGGCTGAAAGAAGATATGTTAATTAATGTCACCTCACCCCCAAAGAACAACCACCCACCAGTTTCTCCTCAGTCCAGTCTAATTATTTGTCACAACTTTAGACACTCTCCAATTTATCAGAAATTCATTTAACATTCAGGACTGAAACTATGGATTTTGTCAATGGAATATCATCCAGGCAATTGCTTGGCCAAGGGACCTTTTAGAAGGATGTTAAACATGAGTCTCAGCAGGAGGGCAGATGGTGAGAAGGGGTATTCCATACTTCCTTTTCTTTCACAGAGGCCTGGTAGTTTCCTTAACTCTGGGAGAGCAGACATGCACTGCATATGTACTGCATGTGTAGAAAAGAGCTTGCCACTCGGAAAGTTTACTTTTTTCCCAAATAACATGCCTCACAGCAAAGCATGACGAACAAAGCCACAACAGCAACTCTTTCATTTTTACACCCTTCATTCCGCCGGCAAAATTGGAGCAATAAATATGCCAACAGCTCGTTCCTCTTTCTTATATTCTTTCTTGTTTGCTTTGGCAACAGCTACTGCCATGGGGCCAGCAGGAAAAGAGGACATAGTGAACCAGGGAAAATAATGTTGGCCAACTAAATCTATCACCAAATCCCAACTGGTGAAAAAAATGGGTTACCCAAATCTGGTGATCTCTACTACTCACTGCTAAGATGTTGGGTTATGCTAAAAAGTTACCCTGCAGGAGGTAGCAGAAAATCATTTCTGTATCATTAAACATGGCTTCCTATTGACAAAGCAGAAAGGGAAAGACATTATTTGATTGTTTGTGCTAAATTTGCTGGATCACCAGGGACATGTTTTCAGCATCCAGTAGCACTCAGCACTTCTGTGCTCCAAGGAGTCATTCTTTTCTAGTTGTCTCTTTCTCTGTTAAGATTTTAGACATCTTTCAAGGATTCCTACACTTCCTGCCTCAAATAAAGCAGAGGTTCCCCAACTCATGTGGGCCAAACATTTCCATGGTATGTTTGGTGTTTTCCATTCCATTACTATTAACTTCTCTGTGTCTTCATATTGAAATGTCTCCCTCATAAATAAAACACAAGTGAACATCACCCAGACTCACATTCTTTGCCATTTAATCTGAGTTTTTCATCCATTAACATTTAATGTAATTATTGGGCTGGTTGGGTTTAACTAGACACTATTACCATTGTTTTTTTTTTATTTATTCCACTTTTCTTTGTTTCTTTATTTCTACTTTCCTATCTTCATTTGAATTAACCAAGTATCTTTTAGTATCCTTTTTAAAATTTATTTTTGCCATCTTTTAACTCTATCTCTTCAGTTATTTTTATTAGTGTTTATTCTAAAGATTATAATATGCATTCTTAACTAATCACAATATATCATAAACTACTATTAAATCATTTCACATCTAATCTCTGAATTTTACAACAGTATTTTTCCTTTTACTTCTTTTTCATCTTTATGTGATTATTATAACACATGATGTAAATTCCAGAATACATTGCTTATTTTGCTTGAAATAACCAATGATCATTTAAAAAAATAGGAAAATATAAAAACAATCATTCTGTATTTACGCATATATTCACTGTTTCTGGGACTCTTCATTCCTCAACATTGGACATTGAATTTTTGCTTCCATACAGTACTTTTGAACTTTTCTTCCTTGAAGTCAAGCCTAAGGCTAGGAATAATAGAAAGCTAATGCAAATTGGTGCCTGGTGAAGAACTAGCTTCAGCAAAGACTACTAGCAGGGCTGTGTAGCAGCCTTCTTTTGATCATAAATACACATACTACCAGGTGATTTGCAGAAAGGATTTCAGGGTCTGTTTATTCTAGGGAAGAGAAAATCCAGGGGTGATGAAGTAAGTCTCAAATGGCTGTCAAGATAGAAATAATCTTTTCTGAAAGTTAAAACAAGGATCAAAGAATTTAGGAGACTTAGAACTGATTTACACTCAAGATAAAGAACTAAGATTATTCAACATGAAACAAAATGTGTTGAAAACCACTGATTCTCCATAGCAGTGCTTCTCAGGTAGGAGAAGCAGCATGGTACAGAGGTTAAAAGTATGGTTCTGGTGTCTGACCTCCTAGGTTTAACTCTTGCCTCACTACTCACTGGCAATGTAACCTTGGGGAAGTTAATTAATTTCTCTGGCCTTGTTTCCTTATCTGTAAAATGGAAAACCCATTTCACAGATAAGGGTAATAGTACTCACTTCAAAGTACATGGAACACTGTCTGGAACGTTCCCAGGTTTTAATAAACATTAGCTATTACTATCATTATTACTAGGTGATCCTTCATGTTGTCTCCAACACTAAGACTCTGCTTTGTTGAATATTTATTTGAATCTTCTCTCTGTTATTATGCTTGGGGTTCACAGCTGAAATAAAGCATCTGATTTCATTTCACTGCTTTCCTCTTTCACTTAACCTCAATACACACTTATGAAATACTCTGTCTTTTTGCTTAAATTCCTAATTTGCAGCACAGAAAAAATATTGTTTATTTTATTGAAATAATCTACCAAGATAAAAACTATGGCAGAAATATATCACCTCACATTTCACTGACCAAGGTCAATGAAAATTCAAATACCACAGATAAAACCCTACTGACTCCTTGACTTATGCACTTGAAAAGTGGTCAGCCATGATAAGAGATAAGACTTGGTCTCAAAGCAATCAGAGCATGAGAAACAAAAGAAACAATTTATGTTGATAACCTACACTGCCCACTAAACACCCAGAAGAACTCTGAAGGTCTAAACCATTTTAATGACAGGACCCACTAACTTGTTTTACAGATGCTATAAATAAAGTTTGGAAAAGTTTAAGTCATGTATCCAAATTCATACACATGTGGCTCCCACTGTCTTAATCTTTTCACCATAGCAAAATGTATATCACGTTCTTGGGCAGAAGTGCAGGGACACTTAGAATATGTCAGGACCTGAAGAACTAGATAGAAGTTTGAATAGACTCAGTAACTGGAGGATAGAACTAACTTGAGGTCAGAAACACAGGCAACCAACAAAGGGAGTTGAGGAGAGAAATCAGGAATGGCCAGTCTTGGCTTGGGTTCCCCAGAAAGTAGAGATAGAATCAAGGATTGACTGCATGTTTTTGATCTGGGATATAAAAGGACATCGGTTAAAGAGTGAAAAAGTCAAACCAGGAAGGGAAGACAGTCAGTGAAGTTTGTGTTATCTAGCTAGTTCCTTCTGTGGGCAGCAGAAGAGGGACTCTAGAAACAATATAGCACCACAAATCTCAGCCACCCGGAGAGCAAGGGAAATGAGGTATTTATACACCAATCTATTTCTCCAGTCAGTCATTGGTTGAAGGCTGATTCTGATGGTGATTCCATGGCACTCCAATCTGCATGTACATGAGCAAAACAGCCTTTCATGGAAGGACAATGTTTTCAAAAAAAAGAGGCAGGTGCTGACAATTGAGAATTGTGCAAGTATATATTGAAATGGTAAAGCCAAAGCTGGGAGTTCAACTTGAAAATCTCCTAAGTGATGACAGGTTGATGACCCAAAATTTACAAGCAATGAAGAGTAAGAAATCAAAATCCATTGACTCAGCTTTATAGAAACTATACACATTACCTAAACCAATAGCTTTATTTCTTACCTAACTACAAATATCTTAGCTGAGTATTGAGAAGAAAATTGCCCTTGGATGCTCAGTGCACTAAGAGCAAATTAATATTCCACTGCATTCACATACCAGTATTCTCACCTATTGCTCCATACAAAGAACAGTTATGCACAAAGTGGATTTAGCAGAAAAGAAAAAGAAAGAGAAGAAAGAAAAGAAAAAGGAAATAGACTTGAGAAGTGAATGGGATCTGGGGTTGCAAATTAATATCAAGTAGTAAGTAGCAGAAAAGAAAAGAGAGAAATAAAAAGCCATGGTAAGAATTCTTAACACTGCTAGTAAGAAAGCAAAATGTACAGCCACTTTGGAAAATAATTTCAGCTTTTCTGTTTCTTAAAAAGTTGGTTTGTGTTCCAATAGTTCAACTGGGAATTGGACTATTAAAACACACACTTAAATGTAATCCTGCAATTTTATTCCTAAGCATTTATTCCAGACAAATGAAAAATTGCATTCACACAAAACCTATACCAATATTCATAGGTATCAAGTTCATGACTATCAAAAGTTGGAATCAAAATGCCAAATGTCACTCAAACTCAGAATGGATAAACAAAGCATGATAAATCACATAACAAAATACTACTCAGAAACAAAAAGGAGCAAACTATTGTTACACAAAGTAATATGGATACATCTCAAATATGTCATGCACACTACAAAGAGCTAGACTCAAGCAGCTATGCTATATAACTTCATTTACATGACAGTCTAGAAATGGAGTATGGATCATGATTGATTACAAAAGAGCAAGGGCATCTTTCAGGTGATGGAAATATGATAGTGTTAGTAGTTACATAATTCATAGACTTGGACACCAAAAAATGAAACTTTGCTGTATGAATTTTTTAAGTGAATCACTTAAAATTTAAGTAAAGCAATAGTAGTTTCCTAGAGCAGCAAGGAACCTCAGTCAAAGTTGAAAACCAAACTGAGAATTCTGAGACTGAAAGTTCCACCCTCACGCTTCAGCCTTTGGCAGCAACATCCTAGCCCCTTAGTAACTGAGACAGTTCATGATTAAAGCAAAAATATTTGCCAACTAACATTCTTTGAACCTCCATGGGACTACACCTCCAACTCTATGACAGAGCCAAATCATGTGGATTGATTGCAGGCCAGTACCACAAAAATGACAGTCATTCAAGGAGATAAATAACAAAATTTTAAAAGCAGAATATCATATTTTTTAAAGGATGGAAACATAGCTTCAGTGCTGAAAACTAGGAATCACATGGATGGTAAAACTGGCTTTGATTACACATCAAACATTGGAAGGAAGAAACGACTATGGAACTAGACAAAACTAGACAATGATCCAGTGATCCTGACCCCATACTGGATCATCACATGACAATGAATTTAGGCCCTCAGTTCTTCACCCACCCCTGAACATTCTCTTTGACATGTGGCTCCTAGTTATCAACCTTGCACTGTGGGCATAGGCTACTTCCCCAACCCTTAATTCTGGACTTAGTGGGGGAGACATGCTTTGACCAATGGAACATCAATGGAAGTGACAACAGTAGAGTCCTGAGGACTACTTTTAAGAGAATTCATTAGTTTCTGCCTCCTTCTTGTGCTTTTACCATTTCCATAAAAAGAGTTTCTCCTATGCAACTGCTACCCCTTTAACTTGGACCCCTACATGAATTAATATGACAGGGACCATCCCAGCTAACCCCCTGACTATGAACAAAAATAAATTAATCTTGTAGTAAGTCACTGATTTTTGGAGTTGTTTGTTATGCAGCATCCCTATGGCAATAGCTAGCTGATACAATGATCTCAGGTGAGAACTCTTATCTCCCACTTATCTACTCATTCATCCAAAATATAGTTGTTGAACCCATACTATATGGTAAAGGACTAGAGCAGGTGCTGAGGACTCTCCAGAATAATGAGCTTGATTGTTCCTTCTAAGGGTACTCCCAAGCCTACTGCCATGTTGGTCCCTATGTGTCATTAATGCACAGATTTTGCCAATTCTGAACCTCCCCTTACTTATACAAGATGTCTGATTTATAAACTGATTCTTATTAGGCTCTAAAGTCTTTGGAGCTATATTCATTTCTCTCTGACTCCACTCTCTGATGCATATCACCACCACATATTGATTTCCACATCTTGGTTTTTCTGAGCTGTGCTTAATTGTGGCCATTCCACAACATTGTGGTTACTGAAACATTGAGCTGTGATAAGCAATGGACACACATGGCTATTTAATTAAAACTCAGTTTTCTCCATCACAATCACCTCACAATAGCATTTTGAATACTTAATAGCCCCAAGTGGCCTGTGAATACTGTATTAGGAGGCACAATTATAAGATATCTTCATTATCACAGAAATTTCTATTGGATAGCATCAATTGGAATTGCAGTGTGTAAATATCCCGTGGTCCATATATGCCATTACAGTGTGGTTATTATCCTGAGTGTTAAACCAGGACCAATACCGATGTAGGTCCTATTGCAGAATCTGCCTCTTTCTGTTTCCTTCTTTGGAATGAATACTCATTGGGGTATCCAGAGTCCCTCCTTAAAGGTTGGATTCTACAGCAACACTACCCCCCAACATTCCAATTCAAGAGCTTTTCTATCTGCAGAAAATTTCTAGAATCCCATGAAAACCAGTTAATATAAAGTAACTTAAGGGAAGAGATGTCACCTAACTTCTCCTACCTGATGTATCCACACTCAGATCCAGTTAGACAGGACTACATTTACAAAGAAATGAAAATTATGATGTTCAGGTATTGAGGTGAGGAATAAATTCAATAATATGTATAACTTTTACAGTGTAGAAATGGAAGTGTAGTAGATATCGAGAAATATTTTCCCTCATCCCAATTGCATTGGAATTGAGCATAATTGTCTGATGCTAGAGACTGGCTGATTCCATTATGGCTTCCAGTTAATGCCCAACCAGTTAAGATCTGGGCTGACTGTAAGTGACAGTACAATCAAAACTCCCACCTATGACCCATGCTTATCTCCCTTTTACTGCAGCAAGATCTTATCCTCTTGCCACCAAGAGAAGGAAGAGAGACTCCTGATAAAAGGGTCCCAATTCTAACTGTATGGCCACTGAATGATTCAAATGACTCTAAAGGAATTCCCAGTCTTTCCTTTGCTCCTTGATAGCTGCTTTCAGAAACATAACAACATAGCTATAAAAATAATGTCAACCTCTCAACCTTCCTTAACTTTGGGGTTCTTAAAAAAATTAAAATAGAAGAAGACCTAATTGTGAAGAATAAGGTCTGACTTAAAGATAGAACAGTTAACCATGAACAAAGCTACAGGAGGATTTCTGTTGTGTTTTCTTCTAAGCTCTTTGGAATTTTTGGTCTTGGGCAGACAGATCAGCACTGCATGGTGCTCCCAAGTTTCCAACCCCAAAATGTTTTTCTTAATTTTAAATCTTTGAAGAAATGCTACATTTGCTTCATGATATTTACTGTTGAATATGAGGAAAAGAAAATGCTAATCCTGCCTCTTGCCCCCCCAAAAGAAGATGTGCTCATGGAAAAAACTTAAGATTTTGGATTTTTAGATTAGACCATGCAGAAATACCCCTATTTGAAAAGAACTTCATCCCTGGTACATACAGATATGAAAAAAAAATTATAATTGTAAAGTAAGTAAACCCTCAGTCCTTCCAAGATTCCAGATCCTAAATACCCCCAGATGCTTTCTCTTAAAGGAATTGGCAGAATAAATTTGCATTTGCCATTCTCTGAAAATTCTGATCACCAGATAAAAACTCTTTTTAATAGACTTTTCAAACTCCAATACATATCATAACATTTTACATCATAATTTCCAGCAAAGAGTGTTAAACTCGTGTTTATTTCACTTTCCTCTAATTTTATACTTTCTCCATTTCATTTTTTACATTGTCAACATATCTTTCCCTTTTTTTCCCCATCCCTATACATTTTCTTTTGTTTGCTTTCTTCTCTCAGTCTTCCCCATTTTCAAGATAATTAAACCATCTGCTGGGAGGTATAAATGAAGAACTCATCCTTGATTTCTCCTTTTCACTCATGGTCAACATCCAATCTGTTAACAAGTCCCACCAAATTACCTCCAAAACATTTCTTTTTTTTTAAGATTTATTTATTTATCCATACAGGCTGGGGTACAGGCCAGAGGTGTGGGGCAGCAAGAGGGCTCACCAGTGACAGAGTAGGGAGCAGAACAGGCAGATCAGTGGAAATACACTGCTGAGGGGAGCAGCGGGCAAGGCAGGAGAGGTCTGCCGCGCCATGTGGGAATCTCCCCTGCAGAGTGCAGAACTGCCAACAGCTCCAAAGCGCAGCGCTTTGGAACATATCTGAAACCCATTTACATCTATTTCCTATTTCCTACTTCCTGATTATCTTTGCAGTGACCTACTAATTGATGTCTCTGCTTCCACTTTTGTTCTTCTACTGCCCATTCTTCCAAAGCAATTGGAATGGTCTTTCTTTTTTAAATGTATTTAAGCTCATTTCACTCTTTTGTATAAATTCACAAGTTGCTTCCCTTGAGATTTAGAATTAAATAAAAAAATTTTAGTACACCTGGTTGTGACTTTGAAGGATCTAACCTGTACCTACCTCCTTCTGGGCTCATTTCCTGTCATTGTTTCCTTATCCTCTACTGCAATAATACCTTGATCTTTCTTCAACTTTTAGAATATGCCAACTTATTTCTGCCTTAGGACAGCTGCATTAGCTTCACTCTCTGCCTGAAATAGCCTCCTCCCTAACTCTGAATGACCAGCTCATTCTTCACCTTCAAATCAATGTCATTTCAGAGAGGACTTCCCTGACCACTCAATCTAATGTAGCTCATCAATCAATCTAGATTCCATCTCCCCAGCAGGTATTCTTATTGTACTTATCATTAGCTACTATTTGCTAGTTTTATTTCTTTGCTTATTGTGTTTTCCTCTGTAGTAGAATGTTAGCCCCATTAGGACAAGGATCTTGTCTGTCTTATTCATAGCTCTATCCCCAACATATAGAACTGTGACTATCAAGCTATAAGTGCTAAAGAAATATTTTTGAGTGAATAAGTGAATAACCCTCCCAGAATATTCTCTACTAATATGAAAAGGGGCTGGGAAATAGCCTTATTCCTTTAAAAGATATCTATCACTTCAACCAGAGAAATGAAGTCCTCTTTAAACACAACAGGAAATGTGTGAAATTAATGCTTGTGGTGCTTAATGTGCACCTGGCATTGTACTTGGTCTTCTAATGTATTATATCATTAAATCATCACAATAATCCCCTTGAGTTGGCACTAGTTTCTGCATTTTAAATATAAAATCCAAGAGTGGCTACAGTAAGAGCTTTGCTGCTCTTCCCAGACCTCATATAGATCTACTTACTGTAAATAATGGTTGCTACCACTCAGAGCTAACTCTTCTCCTAAGAATCACCTTCTTCTGACAGAAACACCTCATGGGGAGATTGTACTCCTCCATGGGGTAGCACAGATGAAAACTGACAAAGGGATACAAAAGATAACCACCCCTTGGGACCAACTCTGTGGTACATTTAGACTCCAGAGATGCCCCCCAACCCCCGCCAACCAAATCAGGATACGTTCTTGTTCAGCATCATCCCTTTCCCTCTCTTGCTTCTCCCATTCTACTGCAAATTTGAGAGTGCTCCATTAATAAGTTATTTTCACAAAAATGCCCCTATCAGGCTCTGCCTCTAAGGAATTTGACCCAAGACACTTAGAATAAATCATATACTCAAGGTCAGAGAGTTAATAAGTGGTAGACCAGAACACAACCACAGGCTTGCACGTCCCTCCTGCTCTCATTGTTGTACTACATGACTCCTTTTGAAGTTCATCTTCCTGCCTTCAGGGAACACTGACATAGACCATACTGGTTTGAATTTCTGGAAATGCACCTAAAGGAAATAAACAG
>PVIJ01008433.1:0-74317 GCA_004024925.1 Scalopus aquaticus | reverse complement strand
TGTGTATATGTACCACATCTTCTTGATCCAATCATCTATTTTTGGACATCTGGGTTGCTTCCATACCTTTGCTATTGTGAACAGTGCCGCAATGAACATACGGGTGCATGTATCCTTTCGGATTAGTGTTTTTGTGTCCTTTGGGTAAATTCCCAAAAGTGGTATTGCTGGGTCGTATGGAAGCTCCATGTTTAGCAGTTTGAGGAATCGCCATACAGCTTTCCATAGTGGTTGGGCCATTTTGCATTCCCACCAGCAGTGTAGAAGAGTTCCTTTTTCTCCACATCCTTTCCAGCATTTTTTTTTTGCCTGTATTTTTAATGTGTGCCATCCTCACAGGTGTGAGATGGTATCTCATGGTGGTTTTGATTTGCATTTCCTTGATTATAAGTGATGTTGAGCATTTTTCCATGTATCTGTTGGCCATTTGCTTTTCTTCTTTGGAGAAGTGCCTTTTTAACTCTTCTGCCCATTTTTTGACTGGGTTATTGGTTTTGTTTTCGTTGAGTTGTGTGAGTTCCTTGTAAATTTTTCAAAAGCAACAGGCTGAGCTTGCAGGCACGCTGTCCGCAGCCCCTTCTACACATAGCACCCTGCATCTTAATCTGGAGAGGTTGAAGTCTTGATAGCTAATTGAGCTAGTCCTTCCACCTTGCTATTCTTCAAAAATGTCACAGCAGGTCTTTTAATGTTTCCCTTTTCCCTCTTGTCCAGAATTAGAGTTGTTATAGCCTTTTCTTCAAAACAGGATCTCATCTTCGTTCCACACCTGCCCTTCTCTCTTTTTTTGTCCCCTTGGTTGATTTCTTTTTAGTAATATAATAACCAGAGGTGAACCCACACCCAACACGTGGCTGGCCTGTGTGACTCTCAGCCATTCAATTCCCTGCCCCCACCTAGAGGCATTCACTCTCCCGAATCGTTTGCTCATTCCCTTGATCTTAGTTTTTGTTTTGTTTTTACTCTGGACATTCTTTAATAGTAGTAGGACTCTCCAGATTTTTTACTTGTTTTTGAGTCCATTTTATTAGATTATTTTTCTAATCTGGCCCTTCAACTAAGCTTTCCTATGTATTTTCATAAAATTACCATAATATGTTCTTATCTGTTTAAATTTGTAGAGTGTGTGGTGATGTCTCCCTTTTCATTTTTGATATTGGCTATTTGATTTGTATTTTTTCTCTATTTTTGATCAATCTCATCACAATTTTTAAAAATCTTTTCAATCAAACAGCTTTTGCTTTATTGGTCCTCTCTGTTTTAGATTTACCTTTTACTTCATTAATGTCTATTTCTATCTTTGGTATTTCCTTTTTTCCTACCTTCTTTGAAGTCTATCTAACCGCAAAGCATGTCCAAGTATCTTTTCTGATACTGTCCCCCTTGCTTCTTTTATTTTTGCTTTTCATTTATGAGAGCTGGGAAGCCAGAAAACAGGTCTGTTAGAATTGTCTAAAATGAGTTCAATAAGAGAACAAATCAAAGCTCATGCCCGTGCAGTCCCGACGCTCTCAGTAATTCTTATCAGTCCATTTCTTCCCTTTCCACTTCTGAGTCCTTTTAGATCTCCCTTAATCGTTTATTCTGATACTTGAGTTTGTGGATCGGTGCCCATGTGTGGGGAGAAGAGAGCCAGCTGGCTCTGCATCACTGAGTGCACGGCTGCCTCTGTTCCAGGTGATAGAGACAGATCCTGAGCCAGCCCATTCAGTCCTGGAAGAAAACTACCAGGACCTGCAGCTTCAGATCAGTGCCAATGTGAATTTTGCTTCGTACCAGTGCCAAACCAGAGACGTGCACTTCAAAGAAACGATGGTCTACCAGACCCGAATGTTTGAGTGAGTCCCAACTCTCGTCAGAAAAGCTCTGTCGTGACATCGCTCACTTGCGCCTTCATCCGTCACTCAGTGTCATCCACAGCACATACCAGGCACGCACCACAGTGTCTCTGTGACACCCAGAAAGCATCAGACCCACAAAGCTATTGGAGTTCACACTTGAAATCAAGATTAGACCTGGAAACACAGTCTCCCGGAGGGTGGCATCAGGCAGTCTGCGTCAGGGGGGCTGACCTTGGTGCAGGCCACGGCACCACACAGGAACTGTTCCTGATGCCCCACACCCATCCCACTGGTGACGGCTCAGGCACTGGCCACACCTGTGGGAATGGAGTCCGTCTTAGCTTAGAAGTCCGACAAAAACCAACATTTCTCATAACCACACCATAGGTGTAGGCACAGGTATAGCTTCCTGCAAGGAGCTTGTCCAGGTCCAAGAGTCATTTCACTCTGAAAACCCCAAAGCTATGGCTTCCCGCCAGGTTATCATAATTCCTCCCAGACCAAATGCAATTTGCCAATCAGGGGTCATTTTTATTATAAACAATGTTATCTAATGATACAGCTGACATTTTTTCCCAGGTTTTCAGGGAAACAGAGTCTGAACATTTATTCAAAGTCAAAATTGTCCTTGAGAGGGGGAAAGGGTTGCAGTAGCCCTTCAGCCACCCTTAGGGGTAGGAGTATGGCCATGTCGCAGGTTGTCCTCTCAAAGAGCTTGTGGTCTGGAGGTGGAAGACCGGGGAATGGATAAAATGGGTGAATTAATGGTGGCAGCCTGGTGTCCTGTGTGTACAGGAAGAAAAAGCTGTGCCCCAGTTGAATTTTGAACATCAGTAACCAATAGCCAGGTGAAAAAGTAAGAAAAAAGAGGTCTGTAAGCAGAGAGAGCAACATAGGCAAAGACATACCGAGAGAAGACCTAATTTTAGGATTGCAAACGCAAAAATGTAGACCACTGACATTTCTACTTTATAAAAATTCATAATTAATTTTCTTTTTAAAAAAATATTTATTTGGGCCTCCCCGGTGGCGCAGCGGTTAAGCGCTGCGCTGTGGAGCTGTCGGCAGCGGCAACGCGAGTTCGACGCCCGGCCAGGGAGAATCCCACATGGCACGGCAGACCTCTCCTGCCTTGCCCGCTGCTCCCCTCAGCAGTGTATTTCTGCTCTGCCTGTTCTGCTACCCGCTCCATCTCTGGTGAACCCTCTCGCCGCCCCACGCCTCTGGCCTGTACCCCAGCTTGTATGTATAAATAAAAAAATAAATCTTTAAAAAAAATATTTATTTATGCATACAAGATCTGGGGTGTAGGCCAGAGGTGCAGGGGGTGAGAGGATTCACCAGAGACAGAGTGGGGAGCAGAACAGGTGGATCTACTGAAATACACTGCTGAGGGGAGCAGCGGGTCAGGAGAGGATCTGCTGTGCCATGTGGGAATCTCCCTGGCCAGGGATCGAACTTGTGCTGCAGTGGCTGCCAGTCGCTTCATAGTGCTGACCTAACCCCTTGCACCACCAGGGAGGCCCCATAATTAACTTTCTCAATTCATCTTGCATTTGTTACACTTTAAGTGTTCTCTCAATCTTATAGGACTAACGCTATAAGGCAGGATTTGGGGTCACCTGGAGCAGGAGTCAGAAAACTATAGCCCATGGGCCAAATCCAGCCAAGTGCCTATTTTTGCAAATGAAGCGTTGTCAGCACACAACCACGCCCATTCCTTCTCATGTTGTCTCTGGCTGCTTCCCACTACGTCAGTGGTGTAAGTCATCGCCACGGAGACCACATGTCATGCAAAACCAGAAAAACTCATACTCTGGCTCTTTACAAACAAGTTTTCCAACCCTGGCCCAAACCAAAAATTATTTGTTTGAAAGATGTTCTGTAACACCAATGTTTTCCCATGTTATAAAAACTTTCTTTAGGATAAAGACCAGTGCTCATAAATTCATAGTCTGTGTCTTAGCTAGTGAAGGCATTTAGTCAGGGATCAGATGATCTCTGACACAAAACATTTTTTTCTGGTGGGAAATGATTCAGGCAGAAAGGGGTTATAGAATTTATGCTCCAGGAAGGTAAAATCATGGGAACTTGGCAGGGCCACATTGCTCCATTCTGAGAGCTTTTTGGATGGAACCCAAATGATAGAGCCATTTGGATAGTTTCACTTTCAACATATATGTGTATATTCCATGTGTTTTAAAGGAAATTTAACCAGTATATAAAGGCATGGTTTAAGATAAAATTGTTTAAAATGTGTCTTTGGAAGACATCCTTAAGACACAAAGTGACTTGAATTAAAGAAAGAAGTAAAGTAACCATCTTAGATGATGAGCAGAGAAGGGCAAAAACCATTGGTGTTGCCTTTCTCCCGTCTGTTCTTTGATCTCTCACAGGCTTGAGTTGGTTAATTCAGGAAGTGTGCAGCTGGAATTCAGCTGTGTCTCAGAAGAGACCGCCAAGGCCGTCAGCTTTGCAATGCCAGAATCTCAAGGTGAATGTGATAACATAAAACCTGGACTTGACCCATGTCCCCAGTTTGTAGACTAAGAACCTTGTTCACGGTGAGAGGGCCCTGCTCCTAGGACGCCTAAGTGGCAAGGAGAAGCAGACAGAGGTCTTGTGGCCTTGAGAGCTTGATGGAGTTCATAGAAATATTTTTCATGAGTCTCCTGTGAGTCATGAGGGAATTCTTTACCTCAAGTCCCCTGTTAAATCTCCCTGCTTATATAAAAGGGTTCCCCAAGGACCTGAGTGGACTGCCCTCTCCCTGCCCTCCCGCTGCAAGTGCAGAATCTCTCACTGGTTCTCTATCTGCCCCAGGCTCCAGTCAAAAACTTCAGCTTAGCCAAGGCACACTGCACACAGGCAGCACCCTGGACAGCACCACGGAGCACTGGACTGAGACTCTCCTGCCGCCCTTCTCTGTGGAGCCCTCCTCAGGCATCGTGCCCGTGGGCAAGACGCAGAAGCTGAAAGTGAAATTCTCCCCATTGGAGGTTGGAGACTTCGAGTGCAATTTGTTCTGCCAGTAAGGACACAAACTCCCTAGATCAAAATTCTGTACACCCTGCCATCCCTTTTCTGTCCCACCGTTCTTTCAACCCTAGCCCCCTCCACAGCCCCAGATGGCCACAGTTCCCTCTGGAAAGATTTAAAGGGGCCCTGACCCTTGTTTGGAGAACAAGAAGAATATGGTCCTCTGACTGTTCTTCAGCACTCTCTTAGACTCTTCCTCCTGTCCCCCTCTCCCACCCAGCCATACGCCAGATTCCGTGGGCAAAGGAATTGTTGACAGATGTGTGCCAGTCCTTGGGCAGGCATGAACTTGGGGAACTTTCTCATACCTCTTCTGAGACTCAGTTTCCTTATCTATAAAATGCAAAAACAGTACCCATCTTGCAGTGTCATCATGAAGATTAAATGAGCTAATTCAAGTGAAGTGCTTCCAACAGCACCTGGAGCACAATAAACACTGGGTGTTGGTGGGAAGGGTGAGCTAGCCTATAGTATACCAGGAAATCTAAATGGGCGTTAGACCCAATTAGAGAAAGGCCAACCCAATAACATCTGGCAATAAAGTCGCTGATGTAGTACCCATTCCCAGGAAAACTCCAAGAATACCCACCTTTCAGAAGGATTCTGAGAACCATGGTAAATAAAACCTAGGCGCCTTCTGGGGTCCCCGTAATCACACTGCAGGGACCCCTTGCACACCTGGACTGCCTACACTTGGTCCCGGGGCTGTGAGTCTGCTCACATCCCGTTTGCCTTCACCAAGGAGCTCCAGATATTCATTTAGGGTTTCTGGATCTTTTCATGTCCCACTGGAGGCCTTTAAGAGGGCCCAGAGGGTATGAGTATGTTCATACTATGTCAGGAAGGCTTCTCTACCACTGATAGAGGAGGTAACGTGAGACCATACATGGAAGGAGCCAGAGTTCAGCCTGCACCTATTCTGCCCATTCAGGCGGTCACCCACCAACCACTCATTAACGAATACCTCCTGTGCGTCACATTCTGCTCAAGGCACTGAGGTTATGTCACTGATTGTTGACCAAGACGGACCCAGCCTCTGCTCTCATGGAGTTCACATTCTGGTGGATGTAATACAATATTCATGCCCAACCAATTAAGAAAGCCACAACTAATTTAAAAATACACACGTGAATTGTTGAATAAAAATAACCTTATCTTTTCAGGATTCCCAACCTGCCACCTGGAGAGCAAGGCCCAACCCTGTTAACCAAAGGGCGGAGCATCTTGCCTTTCTGCCATTTTGACCTGAAAGATTCGGACTACATCAGTGCCTATCGCTGCAGCTCAGACCTGCGGTGGCCAGGGGGTGGGCCTCTGGATCCAAATACCCGGGTGATTGAGTTCACCAGCGTGGGTATCGGGGGGAAGAATCTTCGGTGAGTTGTACAGATTTGGATTGGTTTGGTTCATATCAGCCAATTCTTCTGAAGAATTCAGAGGAAGAATTTGGTAAAGCAAGCTAGACTGGTTTGACCTGAGTTTTAGAGGTTTGACTTGAGAGAACTGCCATGTTAAGAGTAGAAATCTGTCTCCTTAGGCTTGACACGAGGGGAAATTCAAAAGACTTGAAAACAATCCCTCACCACCACCTTGACCACAGAGGATCATGGGCACAGGAGGACCCTTGGCTCCATCATTACTCCAACCTCCCAAACGCTAGCCATGCTTTAGACCCCAGAGGAGATGCAGTTTTTGTTTCCACAGTAATTTGGTGCCTCGAGCCCTTCAAATTCCCAGACAGGAAACTGCTAGGACAGCTCCCCCAAGAGTTTCTCATAATCCTCAACCCCTCTCTCACTCTCTACTTTCATTTCTTCCCCCTGGGCCAGGACTTTCACAATCCTGAACCCAACCAGCAGCACCTACTCCTTCTGCTGGATCTCTGAAGAAATCGACACTCTCCAGCACCCTCCAGCCTTCACATGCCTGACAGAGAAGGGGCTCATCTACCCTGAAAAGAAAGCTGAGGTGTGTGTGAGGAGAACTGCTGGACCCTGGGGCTTACTCTTCTGTCCCTCGCTGTATAGTACATGTGCCATAGACCTCCAGTGGTAGAGTGAGGGGAACCGCCCAAGGGTGCGTCAGGCAGCAAGCGGGCACTACATACATGAGGCAGTCCTTAGGGCCAAACAGACCTGAACAGTTGTGTGTGGCCAGGGAGAAACCTCAAGCTCTCAAATTTACAGTTTAAAATACTGAGATGATTAAGGAAGGAAAGGGGTGCCAGGACACCAACGCCTGGAGACTCCCGGATTCAGAGAGTAAATGTGAAGAGTTATTTTTGACCAAGGGACAGACAACAATGAAAGGGCACAGGTGTGTTTTTTTACCTGGTCAGGCTAAAGAGCAAAACAAAAAGGTGGAGCATGTTCCATGACTGAGTCCTGACATTTGTGGTGAGGTACAGGCACACTGAAAGAAATAGGAACCTGCGGCAAGGCACATTTGTGGGCCCTGTATCCTGTAAGTTCTGCAGAGACTCTTGGAGGCAGGGTTTTATCCATGAAACAAAAATCTCAAATTCCGATGCCTTCAGGAAGGCACACGAATGAAGCAGGCCCCTGGGACAATGAGAGGAAATGCAGGGCTCCAGGGCTGGGTGGCCACCTTTGTGGGGATGACTACCGTGCCGACGAGTGGGTCTGTGGTTGCCACTTCTCCCAAGTTTTACAGGAAAAACCACATTTTCAGATGTTGATGCCATCCAAAGACAGGGTAATAAATGGCAGCCTAGCCAGCAGAAGCTCTGAGGTAGACCCAGAGTGAGGAATAACAGGCATGAATACTCATCCAACTTACATGATCTCACCGGGAGAGTGGACAGGTAGCAGTGGCCTGTGACGTCAGCTACCAAAACCCCAGTGCTGACAAGCCAGTAAGGGCACGTGGAGCAAGCAGATGGAAGTGCCTCTGACCACCCTACTCCGATCTGTCTTCTTAGATTATCTTCCAGTTCACGCCTTCCCATCTGGACATCACAGAGGCATTGTGGACTTTCTCAGTCCCTGAACACAACATCACAGTCCCTTTTCTGCTGGTAGGCAAAGCCACTGACCCACTCATCAGTCTGGACAAGTCGCACATCAACTTTAGCTCTCTCCTCATTGGTAAGGCTGCCCTTGCTTTATATTTGGATTTGGCGTGAAGGTGTGGGGGGAGAGAGGACTGACCCCAAGGTGAGCCCAAGGAGCAGGCTTGATTGGTGCTACACAAGCATGTCAGAGAGCCTCTATCACTTTCACAGAGCCATGATTTATTGACCACTCTGTTTAATCTCCATCAAGCCTCCTCTAAGCCCACCCAGTAGTAACCTGGGGAAAAGTAGAGCCCCTGCTCCAAATCCTACTGGCTAGAGTCCTGTGGGGCCTGGCTGATGTGCGTTTCTGAGTCTCTGGCCAGCCCCCTCCGACTGGCATATACTCCCACCTTATGGGCTGTGTTGGTTTGCTTCCTGGTCTGTGCAGTGGCAGTCAGATTTCCCTGCCATCCTTCCTTGCATTTATTCAACAAATATTACCGAACCCCTCCTGTGACACTCTCCTGTGAGGTGGGAGGGCAGTGGGAAAAACCAAGTCCCACCTTCACGATGGTTCCATCCTGGATTTGGAAGCACCATCCAAAAAATAAAACATACAGCATGCCAGCTGCTGAGGAGTGTGCTAGAGAAGAATAAGCAGGGTAAGGCAGACTAGAGCAGACTAGGTCGGTAGTGGGAAGGAGCCCTCCGGGCAGAAGCTAAAGGAATTAAGGAGGTGATTACCAGGTTCTGATAACCCTGTGAATCTATCACATGGATGTGGGCCATGTGTATAAAATACAACTAAATCCAGAGGTGTTTTTTTTTTACTAATTCACTACATTTTTTAAAAAATAATATTCTTTATAAGTCGATCTATCTGGTGTTATATAAGGAAAAATATACTCACTCTTCCCACACATGCTATCTCATCCTCCCCTTTTCATCAAAGGAAACTAAGGTTAAGAGTTTGATGTGTGCTATTTTGCATATATTTCTTATACTGATACACATAAGTAGGTGGGAAGAGGTTATGTTGTAAGGGTTTGAACAAATAAATCAATGCATAATGTAGCTTAATAATAATAACAATAAAAACAAACTGAATTTAACCTAGGAATGCAAGGTGGTGCATTTCAGCACAATTATTACATCAGCAGATTCGGGAAGAATAACCATGTGATCATAATAATATATACTAAAAAGTCTTTGCTAAAATTCAGCAGACACTCACAACAAAACCTCTAAGAAGAAAATAAAAAGGGGAAAACAAAGATTAACCACACTCAAGGGGCAAATATCTTGTAATAAACCACTAAAACCAATTCAGTTAAAATCAGACAAGGATGCTTATTACCACCATTACTATTGAACACTTTCTTAGTAATTTCAGCAAATATAATAAAACAGGAAAATTAAATACTTGACGTAAACATTGGGGAAAAGAGAGAAAAAGCTATCTCATGTTGCTATTGCTGATGACTTCATATGTGAAAACTTGAAGACGCCCTAGGGAAAAGCAGAACTATTAGAATCAGCAAGATAATTTAATAAGTGACTGACTGCAAGATTAGTATGCAAAAATCAGTCGTTTCTCTTTCCTTTAAAGATAAGTATCTAGCAACAGAAACAAAAAAATGATTAAATATTGACAAATATTTAATCTTAAATATTAATATTTAAAAATAAGTGTTACAAGAAAAGCACAGGATCTAGATGAAAACTGTAACAACTAATTAAAATGCTCCTAAACATAATCTGAACATTTATCAATTCTCCAAAAATTAAATGTAAATTTAATCAAATTCCAATTAGACTCCAACTGAGGTTTCTAGATGAAATACAGGATACATAGTTACATTTGAATCTCAGGTAACAGTGAATAATTTTAATGTATAAGTATAGCAATGTAATTATGTCTCATGCAATATTGGGGGCATACTTGCATTAAAAGATTGCTGAATCTGGCAACCTTAATCTCTAAAAGGTTGGAGGGGTGGAGAATTGGATAAAATGATGCTCAAGTTTATATAGAAAAGCAAATGCTCTACAATGGCCCCCAAAAGTAAGAAAAAGCAAAATAGCAAGAGGAGATGTATATGTCAAGAAACTCACGACATAGTGAAGATATAATTCAAAAGAACTCACTGCAGGGGCCATGGGAATCTGCCAGGGAGGGTGAAACCCCATCAAGGAAACCAGAAAGGCTTTAGGTATGAAGGAACAAGGAGAGAAAAGGGTGTCACAGCATCCCAGGAGAACCGTCACCAACACAGGGGCCACCAAACAGTTGCAGGCAATTGATGGAGGAAAATCCTAGAAGGAAGAATTAGAATCTCCCCCCAGAGAAGTAAGGTCACTTGGAGAGCAACAGGAAGAGAGGTAGTAAGAGGCCTATGAGGGGAAAGAAGTTGGAGAAGGTTTCCTCTCACCTGTAGAGCAGGATCTGCTGAGATGCTTGGGGAGCAGGCTTGAGACCCCACTGAAAGCCCATGTTTTCCCCTCAGGCAGAGAAGCCAGGGAGACGGTGAAGATCATCAACAAGGAGGAGCAAGGATTCCATTTTGCCTTCCAGGAAAACTCCCGGTTTTCCGAGGGTTTCAGCAACTGCCTGGTCGTAAGCCCCATGGAAGGCTTGATCCCGCCACAGTCCAGGTGATGGAACAGGAGTGGCCAGCACTGCATCCTCTCAATATGGCAGGGACTCCAGGCCTGTCAGCCAGGAGAACCCAGTTCCCTTAGCTCACTCCAACTGTTAACATTTAGACATCAGCTATTCACTCTGGCCTGCCTACTCCCTGGTGTTCACTTTCCTGACAAATTATGGAGCACTGAGATTTTTACACCCTTGTTGATATTTTCTCTTATGTTAGCAATCTTTTTCTTGCCATCTACTTTATTTATAAATCCACAAGTAATGCTCAGTCTATCCGGGCAAATCTTAAAATTTCACCATCATTTGGAGTTGCAGTGCCTTCTTCTCCCAGTGTTTCTGCTCATCGGTTTTTAAAGCAGGTCTTAACAAGTTAAGCTAGTGAGCTAATCTCCTGTTTTCTTCCCCAATCAGATTCCCAGTTGACATCTTCTTCACACCAAAGCAAAATGGAAGTGTGAACTTTAATTTGATCTGTGATGTGAAAAAGAAAGCCAGCCCTTTGACCTTAAATGTTAAAGCTGAAGGCTACAGTATGAACGTAGAAGTTAAGTGCAAAGACAGAACTGGTTCCATCGCTGTTTTAACTCCCAACCAAACCAACATCATCAACTTCTATGAGGTAAAGACATGAGAGGGCCCTGCATTCATATTCATTCTCTCTCCTCCTCCTCCTACTCCTCCTTCTCCTCCTGCTCCTTCTCTTCCTCCATATTGACTGGGAATTTTATCTGAATATTATCTGAATATCAGTGAATATTATCTGAATATCTCCATTTCAAAGGGAAACATACCAGGAGCATCTCCATTCCCAGAATGTATATATAGTTTTGACATGAAAATGTTTCTTATTTTATTTTTCCAGGTTGGGAGGTGGTGGTGGTGGAGAAATGGTAAGGAAGGGAAAGTGGGAAAGAGGCTTAAAGAATATTAAAGATATAGGAAGGATGTTTGGCTACCAAAGGAGATGTAATAATTAAATCACCATCTCACTCTTCAGATACAGCAGACCCCCAAGTCTTAGTTGCCCTTGCTGGACTATCTGACCACATTAGGCTAGTGATACTCAACTCACTAACTCCATCTGCCATCACTATTTTCCAGAGTATCTTGTGCCCCAACATGTTACATAGCCTGACCCCAGAGAAGGGAACTGTGGTTTGCATTTACGCTAATTACTACTTTGTTCTTGGTCTCTCAGGTAGTCTTGAATGAACCTGTCCAGTGTGAATTCTATTTTGTCAATGCTGGAAGGTTCAACTTCAGCTTCCAGGCAGAGCTACATGGCTCTAGAGCTCTACTGCAGTACTTTGAATTCTCACCCACTGATGGTAGTGTGGATGTGGGACAGAGTGTCCAGGCCTTGCTGTCTTTCCAACCATTGAAGAAGTGTGTCCTGAAGGGCCTGGAACTCAAAATCAAGGTGAGATCATTTAACATTGCCCAACACTGAAAGCACTCACAGGTTTCTGTCTTGAGAGATTAATTCTCCTGTGTGCTCCTTGTCTTCTGCATCCTGTCAGAAGTTCTGGAAAATGGTTGTGTTGGAGATAATTCCACAATCTCTAGTATAAAGGCTTCATCTGCGGTTGAGGTGCCTGGTATATATGTGTCAACATGAAAAGTTTCTGAGGCTGTGTGTGCCTTAGGGCTGTGCATTTGCTCAGGAAGGATCTAAGCAGAGCCTAGAGTGAGATGCATCCTTGAACTGGAATAGCATGGTGATTTAAATAAGTAAGGGAAGTGGGTGGGAGGCGGGGTGGGGGGAGAGAGAGAGAGAGCATATGAATGAGAGAATGAGAATGAATTTATAACATTTTCCAGGATAAATTTTCATTGAATGAAAAACCAAGGAATTGTGACATCAGTAGGAATGACAGAGGGCCTTCCGTAGTGGATGAGAGTACTGCCAAAAAGTGCCAAAATCAACTTTTCCAGAACTCTAAAAATTAACCAAAGGCTTTCAACAATTCTGGAGCATTTATTTGCAAAAAATAACTGAATATTCATTGGACCATTTATTTGATAAAAATAACTGAATATTCACGAGAACAGTGAGCTTTGTGGTATTTTAACTTGCCCTGTTCCCACCTCATGTTCTCCTGAGCCCTGCAGTACCCTTGATAAATCAATAATTTATGATCAAAGTGAAAACTATCAGCCTAGCAGCCAGGAAACCCATTCTAGGAGAATTTTCATTGTTTTCCATGCCTAAAAGTTGCCTGGGCATCCTCACTAACAGAGTTTGCCTTTAATTTGGCTTGACTCAGAAGTCCTCCATGTAAATATCCTCTTCCTGTAGGGTATTTGTCAAAACAGTAAATGGCCCTTGTTTAACATTGCAGCCTCCTGGTGTGGCAGAGATAGTTGGGACAAAAAAGAAGTTAACCAGAAAACTTACAAGTTAAAGAATGAGATATTCATGGGGACTTTGAAAAGCTCTAACATGTTCCTGAAAACCTATACTGGCATCCACATGTATGGCTGTGTGTACCTTAGGGCTGTGCAATTGCTCAGGAAGGCTCTAAGCAGACCCAAGCTCTCACCTCTGACTAACCTTAAGCTCTGTACAAGCAGAAAATGAGAGATGAAGCAGAGTTGGCAACTACCTGGATGAGAGTTTAAGGAATGCCCCAAAACAAACACAGAGACCTTCAGCAAAAGTTGTTGGCTCCAGACATTTAAGAAAATTTCTGTCTGTTCATTATCTGATAACTAAGCTGACTGAGCAGAGACTTTGGTAAGCAACACATAGAAAAAGAATATAAGGTTTACAGAAAAAGTTCCTCAACAAACATAGAGTCACACTACCACGAAACTGGAGTGGGAGGGATCTATTTCCAGAGTTACCATATTATATTATTTAAAATCTCCAGTTTTCAACACACAATTTTGCAACATAAAAGAAACAAAAAAGTTGACTCGCACTCAAGGTAGGAAAACAGTTGATACAGAGATTCCCTGAGGAAGCTTACATGTCATACATATTAGACAAAGACTTGAGGTCAACTATTTAAAACAGATATTCAGAGAACTGTAAGAAAATGTGTCTAAATAACTAAAAGAGATAGGAAAAAAGAGTGAAGAAACATGAAAAGCACCTTGGTATACTGTGGGATACCATGAAACATACCAATGTATGCATGATGGGATTCCCACTTGACAAGGAGAAAGAATGTTTGAAGGAATAATAGTCAAAATCTTCCCAAAGTTGCTGAAAAAACATTAAAATTTCTTAAAATCTCAATTAACTACAAGAGATCCACATCCAGACACAACATAAACTGTTGCAAAATAAAGACAGAGTCTTGAAAGCATCAGGATTAATAGCTAACTTCTAAGAAACCTCAGAGGATGACATTTAAAGTGCTAAAAGAAAAGGGCTGTCAATAAAGAATTTTATATTCAGCAAAACTGCCCTTCAAAAGTGAAGAAAAACAAGAACATCCCCAGATAAATGAAAACAGAGAATTCAACACTAGCAAATTGGCCTGTAAGTGGAGATCCTCAGACTGAAGAAATGAAGAGACCAGTAACTGCCCCAGTTTCATGAAAGACAGCATAAGTGTATTTTTGTTTGTAACTCTATCTGTTTTAAAAGACAACTGCATAAAACAATAACTATGAATGGGTGTTGATGGACATTAAAAGATGAAATTTGCGTAACAATAATATAAAGGAAGTGGAAAGGAACAGCAGTACATAGAAGCAAAGTTTTTATATACTATTGAAATTAAATTGCTATTCATCAAACTACATTATTATAAATTAAGATAGTAATTATAATTCCAAAGCAGTCACTAAAAGAGGATTCAAAAAGGAGCCCATCCTGCCTTTGAGAACTGTCTTTTTCAGAACTTTTCATTACAAAAAGAAAAAGAAGCAAAAGGAAACATCCAGCTGAAGTATAAATCCTTTTCAGAAAATCAGTCACAAAGTGTAAAGAAGTTCACAACCTTAAATGAGAAAATGTTTTGAAATTTGTAAAATTATTTATGAAAGCTTGTACTGATAGCTGTTATAATGTGGTTTCTAATGATGTTTAGAATAAGTATTGGATATTTTGTTTTAAAGGAATTATCAAATTACAAAGTTTCCTCTTTAAAAAATTTTTGAAGAGTAAATTAAGTTTCTGTTCCAATGAATACCTGTATTATCTTGTGGTTGAGTCCAGGTCTTTTTTTTTTCAAAGATTTATTTATTTATGCATGTAAGAACTGGGGTGTAGGTCAAAGGTGTGGGGGCAGTGAGAGGATTCACCAGAGACAGAGTGGGGAGCAGAACAGGCAGATCTACTGAAATACGCTGCTGAGGGGAGCAGCAGGCGAGACATGAGAGGTCTGCTGCACCCTGTGGGTCAGCTCCCTGGCCAGGGATCAAACTCAGGCGGTAGCAGTGATAGCGCTGAGACTTAACCCCTGGGCCACCAGGGAGGCCCTGAGTTCAGGTCTTGACCCACACTCCATCTCTTTCCACTCTTCCTTCTTTGACATGTTGGTGTTTGTTCTGATTCTTGTCATCTGGTCACCAGATGGTCATCCCACCTGCAACCCTATGTGTGCCTTCCAGAGTGGAAATCAGGAGGAAGAACCTGAAGGCAGAACCTTTTCCAGCAAGACCTTGCCTCTTTCTTTGAGAAAGGACATGCTCTTGTGTCTGTTTATATCCTAACGATCAGAACTATGTCTGATGGTCACCCTTACCTGCAAGGAAGGATGGGAAATCAAGTGTTTTCACCTAAGCTTGTTGGCAACCAATCAGATTGGGTTTTTTCCTACTAGTAAGAGAAGAGGATGCTGGGTAGTGCAGTCTCTGCTACAGTCCTCTGCCTTTAAGCTGAATCATTGCTGCAGGAGCAAAACAGGGTCACAGGAGGGTCTGATTGCCAAGTAGCTGAGTAGCCCACTCTGCTTTTCCTAAATATATAAACGTCTAACCTGTGCACCAGAATCGCGATAGATGGATGCCTGGGATATATAATTTTTTTAAACATGTGACTGCATCCCTCCCTCACCTGAGAACTTCGAGACTCTTTCTTCTGAGTTCTAATCATGCTCCACCTGCTATTCCCTCCCCCCAGATCAGCCATGGTCCAACCTTCACATGCAGCATCACAGGCTGTGCTATGAGCCCGGCCGTCCATTTTTCCTTTACCAGCTACAACTTTGGGACCTGCTTCATCTACCAGGCTGGGATGCCTCCATACAGACAAACCCTGGTCATCACCAACAAGGAAGAAACCTCCATGAGGTAAGCAGTCTTCCCAGAGCTGCCGGTTGATTCTGTAGCTCCTTGGGGTTCTACAGCCTCCACACAGGTAAAGTCTTGCCAAGACAGAAAAAGGATTATGGGAAGTAGTCAAACAGAGATGAGTATGAATTCTGAGTCACTCTTCCTCACTGCCAATGCTGCTACTTGGATAGCTGTGAACTATTCTGCTTGAAGTGCGAAGACCAATGCCAGGTGACATAAGACATTTGGTGATGCATTTCCCCTCACATGATGGGGGAGCTCAATGTGAAAACTCAAGTTTGGAGAACTAAAAAGTGAAGTTCTCAGGACAAGGCCTTGCAATAAATGGTAGGTCTGGGCTGAGCCTAATCCTTCTAATTCAAATCCAGCCTCTTTAGATCATCCCTGTGTAGTGTTCCAGTCCAGGATTCTGGGCGCTATTCCAGACCTAGTGAAACAGGGACTGCATCTCCAGGGATTGTCCCAGGGATAGTGTTCACACAAAGATCTCTAGAGAAGTACTATGCAGTAGGACTATGATGGAAATGCTATATATCTGCACTGTCCAGAATGGGGGTATGGACACCTAAGTGCGGCTGAGCACCATATTCTTTATTTAATAGCCACTTGTCCAGTAGCTACCATGTTAGCGCAGTTGTACGTTTGAATCCCAGCTCTTCCCTCACTAAGTGACCTTGCACAAATTGTTTAAACACTCTGTGCCTTGGTCTCCCTGTCTCCAATGAGGAACAGAAACAGTACCTCTCCTGTAGGGCAAGTAGGAGAATGAAATTAGTTCATCTAGAGAGAGGACCAAAAACAGTGACTGGAACTTAGGAAATGACCAATTACTGTTACTGTTAACACTGATGCTGACACTGCTGTTGTCATGGGGATGGTGGTGATAGTGGTAATGGTGATGATGGTGATGATGGTGATGGTGGTGATGGTGATGGTGGTGATGGTGATGGTGGTGATGGTGATAGTGGTGATGATGATGGTAATGGTGATGGTGGTGATGATGGTGATGGTGGTGATAGTGGTGATAGTGATCCCGATTGTTAGATGACAAGAGTATCATGTAATTAAATACTAATTTAAGGTCCTACCTGCTTACATTCTTTCTTGCATGAGTTAATTTAATCTGAATCTTACTGTGTTTAAGGCATTGTGTCCATTTATTGGCTTAAATAGACTCTTCTAATTACTTGTAAAGCAAACAAGGAGAGGTTGTAATGGAGAGGTGTAGATGCCTTCTTCTCACAAGAAGTAGGTTGTACATGATCTTTGAAGATCCTTTTTCTATTTGAGCAATGAAGGAGGAGGAGGGGAAGAAGGAAGAAAAGGGAGAAGAGAAGGTAGAGGAGCTCGTTTTATGGAATGTTTCCTCTGTGACCTATTTAGCAGCTGCTGTGGTCATATTATGTCATTTAATCCTTACAACAGCCTGATGAGGTAGCTGTCATTACCCCCATTTTATAGATCTGGAAACAGAGACACATGGCTGGTTAGTAATACAGCCTGGATCTGAATTCCTGTCTGACTCCCAAACACACACTTCTCTCCCCAGTGCTTTGCAAGCCAGCTACTCAGGAAGCACCTCCTCTCACTGATAACCACAAAACCTGAGTGGCATTACAAAGAGAGGAAGGATAAGTAGAGTGGGAAGTATTGGGCAAAGGATCGTGAGGCCATGCATTGGATGCCTGGTTCTGCCAGTCCCGCAGGGTCTGCCCTGGAGAGTGTGGGACAGCTCCTCACTGAAGTCCCATCCAGTCCTCAAGTTCTGTGACCCTAAGACAGCAGGGCAGGAAATCCAAGGAGACAGAGTCCATTTCTCTGGGTCTGCCTTCTCAGTGGTGATGGCGCTTCCTCCTGGTTTTCTCCAGCATAGATTGCTTGTACTCCAGTACACCCCACCTCGAGTTGAACTTCCGTGTTGATGTGATAAAGCCAGGAAATACTCTGGAGATTCCGATCACCTTTTATCCTCGAGAAAGTATCAATTACCGAGAACTCATCCCCTTTGAAATCAATGGCCTCTCACAACAGATAGTTGAAATCAAAGGAAGAGGCACTGAAATGAAGGTGAGAGACAGTTGGGGAGATTCTTGGGTTTGGTACCCTCTTCTTGCACTTCCCAGCCCTTTTCCTTCACCTTCCCTCCTCTCTCCACACTCTCTGCCTCCAAGCTGCCTACTAGAGGTCTAGAGGTCTGCCAGTCCACAGAGGGGCTAATTGTCTAATCAGACTGCAGGGGCTCATAGAGCCTATTCAATCCCAAACATCTCCGTGTTGGTGGGTGCTAGTAAATACAAAGCCCTGGAGAAACTTTCTTTGTCCTGAAGTTTGAAACTCTCAGCTGAACATCCCAAGCATGTTCTTTTTCTCCCATATTAGGGCAGGTTTTCTCTGAAACATGTTTGTTTTTTAATAAACAAAATTTGTTTTAAGCAGTGTATGCAGGCATACTTTGCAGTTAGGGAACATCTTTCCTTAACAACACCTTGATTAAGAGGCTCCGGCCTGTCACAGGCCCCAGGACTGTTTTTGATTTAAGAGACCCCCCGTCTAGCCAGGTGTTCCTCAGGAAAGGAAATGGCCCAGTCCTGCCTAAGTGCCTTTCTCACCAGCATCTAGTAAACTACTCTGCTGAGAGCATTTGCATTTTAATGGGAAGGTCAGAGACCTTCCAAGAGCTCAGGAATGCATGGGACAAGTCAGCATCCCAGGGGACATGGGAAGAGGGCATGTGTGTGGCAGCCTTCTCTTCAAGCTGGAAGAGCAACAGGACACTGCCATCTCCTGTGTCTACACCCAAGCCAGAGCCAGGGTCTCTGATTCCTTCATTGTTCTTTCCTGCATTCACTCGTTCAGCATCCAGTGTACGTTGGGTATTTTGGAAAAATCTAGAGGTAACTTAAACATCTTCTCTGAACTCCACTAGTGTACGGACTGGTGCTGGAGACGCTCTTAGAAACCTTGGAAAAAACTGAGCTGGGGGTAAAGATAGTTGGGGGAGTCATAGTTTGGTGACTAGTCAAATGACAGGGAGCAGCGGGTGCTGCTCTTTGTGGCTCAGTGTCGAACTCAGCCCCTTGCAGTGTGTCCTCAAGGTGCCCTGAGCTTTCCCTTCACATCTCCCACCCAGTTGTAAGTATGTAGTTGTGTGATGGGTTGTTCCTTGGGCACCTCGTGTGCATAAGGTGTTTACTGAGTAAGTGGATGCCCATCCAATGTGAGGAAGGCAGGACACACTTGCACACCCTGGGCAGACACAGCATTCACTGAAGGACCTTCCTCCCCGTTCTCTTTTTTATCCCACAGCTTTCCGTCATAGATCCAGCCAATAGGATTGTGAAGTTAGGAGCTCTCCTGCCAGGACAGGTGGTGAAAAAAACAGTTTGCATCATGAACAACAGCCAGACCTACCTCACATTTAGCCAGTCAGCCCTGTTCTCAACTCCAGAACTCCAGGAACCCAAGGTTGGTGCTCGGGGTTCCAGTGGCCTCTTCCTGCTTCCCGGGGTCACAGGCGGCCATGTGAGCCACACTGACAGCGCACAGTTCTCAGGCACCAGTGATGTGCCAGCTCCATCAGGGTATATGTGCCACCCAGCAGTGTAGGGTTAGTGCTTTTATTATCCTCATCCTATGTATGAGGAAATCAAGGCTTAGTGAGGTCACATGCCTCTAAGAAACAACTGCATGAAATAGAAAACTAGATTTGAGGGGAATCAGTAGATCTGGATTTCAAAGAAAATAGTTAGAAATCATAAGGGAAAACATTTTGCCCATAAGCTCATACCCAGAAATAATCACTTAATATTTTGGTGGCTTTTTTTCAGTGTTTCTCCCATGCATTTTTTTACAAAAATATAATGTTCATATTGTTTTCAGTCCTCCTTTTACCATTAGTAATGTATCCTAAACATTTTCCTTGTCATTTGTTTATTTACACCTCCTGACATAGATGGACCAGTCCTCCATTTTGACTCCTTTCAGGTATTTCTAACTATTCTATTATATACAACAATGTAATATCCATGTAACCAAACTTTTAAATACATCCATGATTTTCTAATTAAGATAAATTCCCAGAAGTGGACTTGTAGGCCAAAAGGAAAAGTATGTTTCCAACAAAGTATGTTGCCAGCCTGCCCCCCTGAGAGACTGTCCCGTGACACTGTGTCAGCGTGTGGAGGTAGATGCTGGTTGCTGAACCCACATCCTGAGGCGCTGGCTAGAGACACTACCTGTCCTGACTGCCTGCTCCCCAGCTTACAGTCACCAGTGTCCACCCTTTGGGAGGTCCAGATGGAGTTCATTCCGAGGGTGAGCCCGTCATTCAGCTGGCTCTACAAGTACTCAAGAAATATGTGCTAGGTACTAGAAGTATTAGGATATGTTTTAGTCAGCTTGAGCTGACTTCAGCAACACACACTGATTTTCTGACCTTCTGGAAGCAGGAGATTCACATCAGAGAGCCACATGGTCAATTTCTGGTTTCCGGTTTTCAGTTTCCGTTGTGAGCTCTCATGGAGGCTTGTAGATGGCCGCCTTTCCGCTGCATCCCTGCATAGCAGAGAGAGTTTTCTCAAGTATTTTCTTTCAGGGACACTGATCCCGTGATGAGGGAACTGCTCTGAGCACCTAGTTACTTATCATGACCCTAAATACTTCCCAAAGGCCCCATCTCCAAATCCCACACGTGACTTTGGGGAAAACACGATTCAGCCCGAAGCCAGGTCAATAGGACCTAGACTTTGGTCTGGAGGGAGTTCATAGGACGCAGGGACGACACAGAAACCAGCAGGGACAGGGTATGGATTGGGGCTGCACCCAGGGACGGGACCATGAAAGCCGCAGTAGAGAGAGTTCTGTACTGCAGCTTCTGGGAGCCTGAGGGGATGGGGTGTTTCTGTGGGCTGTTTAGGAGCTTGAAAGGGGCTGTGCTTTTGGAAACCGGGATGCGATTCGGTGTTACAGGAGTGCTGCGGGCCATCTGGGGATTTCAAGATTCAGAAAGACTGGCTATGAGAGGTCAGCCAAAGCAAAAGCCCAGTACATATCTCGTCCCGGGGACCCCTTGCACCAGCCACACACAGACACCCACCTGAGTGACCTGTGCCGGCGCAGGGGTTAACCCTGGGGTTAACTTCCAATGTCAGTGTGTTGACAAATCTCCATGATCACTTTCCTGTTGCTGCTTCCCAGCCCACTGTCTCACTCCCTGCTGCCCCCGGCCACTTGCTGGTGGCTGCTCAGAACTTTGTACCCGGAGGAACTTATGGCTGGAAAGAGCTCAGGCTTCCGTAAAGCTGCCTTTGACTTGATTGTTACACACGCAAGGGACGAGAAGACCCCTACGAATCCATGAGTCATCTGGGGCCAATTCAGTGGGACTAGAGGAGGACAGAGGGCAGGACCCAGGAATCTGATTTTAACCAGCACACTAAGAAGTGTGACGCAGGAAGTCCAGGGAGCACTGAGTGTTTCCTAATTCCTTTTACTATTTATTTCCTCCACCAGAGAGCAGAGGTGGTTTTTGCAAGGGGTTGCAAAAAGAATTAATATTAATTGAACACCTACTGTATGCCATACATTTTATACAGGTGGTCTAAATCTCTACCAGAGAGTACATCTCAGAAAGTTTAAGTATCAACAATGACACAACAGATGAGAGAGAGCAGATGTAAGGTTTGCCCCCAGAATATAACAGCCTCCCCCAGAAGCAGCCAGACCTCCAGGAATAGTGGCCTCAGAAACGCTGCCTGCCCTGTGCTCAGCTGTTGACTCTTGCTGTCCTCTCGTCCAGGTCATCACCTTGCTGCCATTCCAAAACATCACACTGAAGCCCCAACAAGTCTGTAAGCTGGAAGTCATCTTTGCCCCAAAGAAGCGTATCCCTCCCTTCACCGAGGAGGTGTTCATGGAGTGCATGGGGCTCCTGCGCCCCTTGTTCCTTCTCAGCGGCTGCTGCCAGGCCCTGGAGATCTCCCTGGACCAGGAGCACATTCCCTTTGGACCAGTTGTGTATCAGACACAAGCCACACGTCGTGTCCTCATGTTGAACACAGGCGACCTGGGTGCAAGGTAGGGAGAGAGTGCCCCCACCCCGAGGCTGGAGCAGAGCAGAGGTCTGTCCCTGCAGTGACCCTGGATTTGGATTCCTTACTTGTTTCACAAGAGTGGCTGCTTTTTTCTTTTCTACCTTCTGCCCTCTAGATGGGGCAGCGGTGGCCTCACCGGGCTCATCGCTGCTGCCTTTACCAAAATTAATATGATAGAGGACATTTGCTCAGTGCTTGTTATATGCTCTTTACATGCCTTATCCCAGCAACAGTTCAATGAGACCAGTGCTTTGATGGACTCATTTTACAGATAAGAAAACTGAGGTATAATGAGATTAAATAACTTTTCCAAAAGCATGCATTTAGCAAGAACTTACAATATGCAGGTGCAGTGCCAAGCATCCTTACATATACTATCCCAGTAAATTATCCCATGACCCCCTTAAGTAGGTACAGTGGTGTCCTCATTTCACAGAGGAAGCTGAGGCTCAGAGTGGTTGAGTGACTTGCCCAAGGTCACGCAGCCAGAAAGTGAGAAAGACAGGTTTGGAAAGCCAGGTATACCTATGGCAGCTCCCTTTCCCAGGCTTTCCCACTTGCTAGCAGGAACCCACCCCACAGACACTGGGTGTATGCTACCATAGCTATGCAGGCTGCATGCCTGCAGAGGGCACCCTTCACACAGAACCCAGGGTGAGCAGGACCCTAAGGTGTGGTGTGCCACCCTGGCACTGGAATAACTGGTCTGCACCATCTACCCTCTGTCTCCTGCCTGGATCTAGTGCCGGACAAGAGGAATGACCACATAGGGCCATCAGATGCCAGCACCACCAAGAGCAGCTACAGCTCTCACATGAAGCGATACTCTTCACCCTCCTGTGTCTGAACCTCCTATGTCAGTGCAGAGAGTGGTTGAGGCCACAGTCTCAGGAGAGTGCCTGTCCTAGCATGGCCACCCTCTAGCCCTGCAACCTTGAGCACACCTGTGTAAGAACATTCATGCGTCTTATTCCCTGATGCATCTCTTCTGGGCAATAAGATGCATCCACTTCCCTCTTTGCTCAGCTTTGAAAGAGAGCTGAGTCAATCTACCCAGGAGTGACCTTTGCCCTTGCCCAACCCTGTTTCTGCTTTGCCCCCTAAATTTTATCCTCCCTGGTCCCATGAGTACACTGAGGCTGCCAGCTAAAACCCCAGACAGTCTTTTGTTCTCAGTAGCAATGAGGGCACACACACACACACACACACACACACACACACACACACCCCTGGATATTAATAAACTGTCTTTGTCTTCTTTTGTCTTCGCAAAGATTTAAATGGGATGTCAGAAATTTTCAGCCTCATTTCTCCATCAGCCCGGAAGAAGGCTATATCACCTCAGGCATGGAGGTTTCTTTCGAAGTGACCTACCATCCCACCAAGGTGGGCAAGGAGAGTTTTTATAAAAATTTGCTCTGCTTCATCCAAGGAGGCAATCCTCTAAGCTTAACCCTCTCTGGAGTCTGCGTGGGACCCCCTGCAGTGAAAGAGGTCAGTAGGTGCTGCCCAGTGATAGGCCTGTGGGCCCAGCAACCCCCAAGTGAACTTAACCAAGCCTTCTTGATTAGAAACAAGTGACCGTTCAGGCAGTCCTCAGTGCCCACATCAAACTTTCAAACCTATACTTCCTAACACAGGGCCTTTGCACTTGCTATATCCACTGCTGGAATACTCATTTCCACCTCTTCATTTAGTTAATTCCTATCTATTCTTCAGCTCTCAGCTTAAGCATTGCATTCTCAAGGAAGCTTGCATTCACATCTCTGGCTGGATAAAATTCTGTTACAAGCTTTGTGAGTAAAGGGTGAACACCTTTCTTCTCTAGGTTAAAAAACAAAACAAACTTGAGTTAATCCTCTGCTAGTCCTGTTCATAGAAACCTGATATTGGAGTTTTCCTGGCAACATTGCTTATGGTAAAAATGACACCTGATCTCTGTCCATCTCTTTGATTTTGCTATATGAAGAATGTTACATAAATGAATCATCATATGATATTCTATAATATGTATGTATAAGACCTGGCAAGGACATACCTTTTAGTTTTCTTGAGAAATACCTAGGAGTGGAATGGCTGGGTGATAGGATATACATATGTCCCCCTCTTTAAGAACCTACAAAACTGTTTTCCAAAGTGGTTGTGTCATTTTACATTTCCACCAGGGATTTCTGACATTTACACTTGTACCACATTCATGTCGGCACTTAATATGGTCAGTTTTTTTTTTTTTTCATTTTAGCCATTCCAATTGCTTTTTAATTTTTATTTCCCTAGTGACTAATGATGTTGAGCATCTTTTCAGGCACTTATTGGCCATCCATAGATCTTCTTTATTGAAGTATCTGTTCAAATCTTCTATTAACCAGGTTATTTTCTTATTACTGAGTTTTGAGAACAACATATTCATGACACAAGTTTTACATAGAGCTCTTCCATCTTTTTAGAGTTATTTTTCTATGTAGTACAAAATATGGACCAAGATTCAGTTTATTTTTTTTTTGCATATTGATATCCAACTGTTCTAGCACCATTTGTTGAGAAGATTATCCTTTCTTCTCTGTATTGCCAAAACCAGTTAATAGATGTGAATGGGTATATTGCCGAACTCTGTTCTCATGCATTAATCTATTTAACTTTCTTTATACTGATACCGCTGTGCTGTCCTGGTTGCTAAATTCAATGGCCAGTTCTCACTCCTCATATTCTTGTCTCCCCAATAACATTTGACACCTTGAACTAGTCTCTCTTCCTTCAGACGCATCCCTCAGACGGCTTCCGGAATACCTGCCTCTCCTGGCTTTCCTCTTGCCCTACTCTGCTCCTTCTCATCACGTCGCCTGATTCTTAATGTCAGAGCGTCCTGGTCAGGAGTTAGTCCTTAAGTTCCTTCTTTTTGGAAAATATACTTACTTCTTAGTGATCTCATCCAGTTTCTTGGCTTTAAAAAGACATTTCTCTTCTGACAACTACAAAACATGTATCTGTAGCCTCAACCATTTCCTTGAACTCCAGATTTGTAAATTCTACTGACTGATTGAGTTGTTGTTTTCTCCCAGGTGGTAAATTTCAACTGTCAGGTGCGCTCCAAGCACACACAGACCATCATGCTTTCAAACCGTACCAACCAGACCTGGAATCTGCACCCCATTTTTGAGGGAGAGCACTGGGAGGGGCCGGAGTTCATCAGCCTGGAGCCCCATCAGCAAAACAAGCCCTATGAGATAACCTATAAGCCCCGCACCATGAACGTGGAGAACCGCAAGCACCAGGTGGGCTGAGGCTCCCGCTGCCCCCTCCGCTTACTCACTGGGTGGGAGGAAGGATCTGCACAAAAAAGCTGAGAGTCAGTGTTGGGAGCCCAGAGGATGGACGAGAGAGGATCCCACAACTCATGTTGGAACAGAGGGGAACTCTGAAGATTGCCAAGTCCAAAATCTCCTCTTTGGTCCATATGTTTTTGTGGATGGGGATTCTCCTGGAACCAGGGGCTCAGTCCAGAAATGGAGTCCTGAACTAAGCAGCAAGCAATTAACATTTGACTTAATTGTACAAATAACATCATAGTGACTATAATAAAAATTTTTAAATAATACACCATGATCTTCACCCTACAAAAATGCTCTCTACTACCAATCCTTGTTCAGAAACAACCACAGCTGCCATGATAGCATGCCCAAGTTTGCGTTTTATTTTGTGTTATTTCGTGTTATATTTGAGCATTTTTCTATTTAACTATGTAGTCTTTGTAATACTCTTTTTTAATGATCACCTAATAGTTTGCTGTGTGAAAATTTAATATTCTCCAGTAGTTGAATAGTTTAGCTAACTAAACTATTAGTTTAACTAACTCCAATTTTCATCCATATAATAAATACTTGTAATATATATACATATAGGCGTATGTATGTGTATATATATATGTATATGTATATGTATATGTGTACACACACACTCATATATGCATGCATATATGTCTGTATGTAACTTTTTCCTCTAGAAGAACTTTTCTTCAGCAGATTCCCTGGACTGGGATTCCTGGTTCAAATGCATAGCACAATTTATTTCATTTTTTTGAAGATTTATTTATTTATGCATACAAGAGCTGGGGTGTAGGCCAGATGCTGCAGTGGCTGCAGATTGCTTCATAGTGCTGACACTTAACCTGTTACGCGACCAGGGAGGCCTCTGTATATGACAATTTTTATGACTCTTGAAACACATTACCAAGCTGCTTTCCGAAAGTGTTATGATTATTTGCACAGTCTCCATAGTCCTGTGTCACCTCCATGCCTTAGAGGTATCTAACAAATGACCCTTCTGTCTCTCTGCCCACATTTCTTCCTCTCCACAGGGCACCCTCTTCTTCCCCCTCCCAGATGGCACTGGATGGCTGTATCTGCTGCATGGCACTGCCGAGTCTCCTAAAGCTGTGGCTAATATCTACCGTGAAGTGCCATGTAAGACACCCTACACTGAGCTCCTGCCAATCAGCAACTGGCTGAACAAGCCCCAGAGGTGAGGGAGTGGAGCAAGGGGTAGGGGTGAGGTGGAAGGAGGGCTGCCACTGTCTAGCCACTGTCTAGCCTGGCCCTTTCCTGGTCTGTGCCTCTGCAGGAAAAAGAGAGACAAAGTTCCTGGATGTAGCCAGACCTTGATGGAAGTCTCAGGACAGAGAGATTTTCCTGTTCAGCACTGTCTATAAATGGCGGGGTTCTTGTAAATTTCTTAGAACAGTGCCTGGAACAAAATAAGTGCTCAGTAATTATTAGTTGTTATAACAGTTCTCTCTCATCCACTGGGGGTACATTCTTACATCCCCAATGGATGCCTGAAGCTATGGATAGTACCGAACCCTGTATGTTGTGTTTTCCTATACATTTGTATACATAATAAAGTTTAGTGTTTAAATTAGACACAGTAAGAGATTAAAACAATAATAATGCAGTAGGACATTACAACAATACACTGTAATAAAAGGTACGTGAACACGCTCCCTCCCTCTCCCTCTCTGTTTCAAATGCTCTCCTTGTATATACTATTTTTGACCACATTTGGTCCAAATAATTTAGGTAACTGAAACCCTGGAAAGCAAAACTACAGGTTGAGAGGACCTCAGATTGAGGGAACCTCTGTATTATGATTATCATAGTGATCGTCACAGTTCTTCTTATTAAGTGCATGTCTTATCAATAAGCCCCTGGCCGGAGAAGGGTGTCCCTTGGATCTTGTACTTGCAGTGGGAGTGGAATAGAAAGCAAGGACTAGAGGAGCTTGAGGCCATCAAGCCTGATCCTTTCTTTATGGAGGGTCAGAGGCAAGGAGGAGAGGCATGACTCACGGAAGAGCCTCCTGCTTAACATGTATGGATTAAAAGGCCCAAACCTAAGTCTGAATCCTAGTTCTCTAAAAATCTAGTCATATGTAATTTATTTATTTCCTTACATCCCCTCAGGTATAGTTCCCCCACCACCATAGCACCCATAAACTGTCACCATAGGCCCTTGTGCTCTTCTCTCCCCTCTTTAAGCCCCTCTCCCTCCACCTCCCTTGCTGTTTGCTTCAAGTCTATGGTCAGCTTGCAAGTTTTATCTTTTTCCTAACCCGTTGTTTGGTTTTTCTATGCTCTGCCTATAAATGAAACCATTTGATGTTTTGCTTTTTCCTTCTGATTTATTTTGCTTAGCATAATCCCTTCTAGCTCCATCCGTGTTGCTTCAAATGGCATGAGTTTATCTTTTTTGATGGCTGAATAGTATTGCATTGTAATACCTAGTCATGTTACTGGGGCATGTTATCTTCCTTCTCTTGTCTCTGTCTCCTCATTAGTACCGTGAGATGCTAACGGTCTGTACCTCCTACAAATGGTATGAATTTATCTTTTTGATCACTGAGTAGTATTCCATTGTAATACCTAGTCATGTTACAGGGGCATGTTATCTCCCTTCTCTTGCCTCTATCTCCTCATTAGTACAATGAGATGCTAATGGTCTGCACCTCCTACAGGCATCATGAGGACTAAATGCCTATAATGTGTGTGACAGCAGTGACTTAGCACTGGCACACACAGGTGGTGAGTGGCTGTGGTTACTGTATTGTTAGTGTCCAGCAAAGACTGGACCGATGTGCTTTCTCTAAAATTGAGAGCAGAGATAGCACCTTCCCCTCTTTCCTTTGGGTAGACAGTCTCATTCCCTCTCTCCCCTCTTCATATGCTTCTGTGCACCTCCAGATTCCGGGTCATTGTGGAAATGGTGAAACCAGAGAAGCCAGACCTCAGTGTGACCATGAAGGGCCTTGACTACATAGATGTGCTGTCTGGCTCCAAGAAAGACTACAAACTGAACTTCTTCTCGCACAAGGAGGGAATATACACCGCAAAGGTATCCACATGTCAAAGCTCTGCCCAGAGGCCCTTGAGGTTTGACCCTGAGGTTGACCATCCTGGTGTTAAGGAGTGAAGATGTTGTCCCCAGGCACCTTATCCCTATCCTGTCAGGCTGCCACTCAGAGTCACCTAGCAAGGGCATTCAGGGGGTCCAGCCTCTTTCAGATGAGACCAGATTCCAGGGCCAGCCAGCCATCATATAGGACCATGTCAAACCTTTGAAGCAGCAGAATCAGGAAAATCCTTCAGCAGTACGCAACACCAGCAAACACTGATCGAAGAAGACCCCATGTTCTGCGGGCTTATGGCGTCCAGCAGCATGCACAGCGGGTAATGGCAGTGCTAGGGCTCAGTTCCGAGCCATCTGCTCCCAGACACCTCAGGGTCTTGCACATTTGAACTAGTCCTTTTAACTCTCATTTGCTCGGCAAGTGTCTTTTGAGCATAGATGACATGTATGAAGTGCTGGTAACACAGCGGTGTCTAAAAATAGGCTCTGATCTCAAGGAATACACAGTCCTGTGACAGGAAGTGGTTGCTCTTCAGATAATCACATCCTGAAGGTATGACTATGATTTTGAGATAAGTGCTTTGGAGAAGTGGCACGTCTGTGGATCTGTAGCTCATGGGGTGAGGTCAGGGATGAAGGTGGCATTTTGAAAAGTATCCATTTGTAGATGGTTGTGATGGAGATGGAATCATCTAGGGGAAGATTTTAAAGTAGGAAAAAAGTGTCTAAAAATACCCCTCCAGAAAACATCCTGGCAAAAGCCACCCAGTGACATGTGGTGCCCTCTCCTGCAGTCCTGCAGGCCGCTTTTCTCAGATGGCATTCGCAGACACACCATCAGTGACTCTTCAAGTCAAGGAATCAAAAAACATCCGAAGGAAAAAAACAGCCACCATAAAATAGAAATACCAGGTCAATGAATAAGAAACCCCCAAGAGAAAAAAGTTATCAAAGCAAACAGAAGACATTTATTGGTTATCATTACCCTCAAAGGAATAAAGGAAGATAATCAAGCCATGAAATAGGAACAATATGCTATGGTGGGAAAAAAACAATAAGCTATGGTGGAAATGAATAAGAGAATACTAGGGGGGCCTCCCTGATGTTGCAAGGGGTTAAGTCTCAGCACTACCAAGCTGTCGCCAGCCACTGGAGCATGAGTTCATCCCAGGGAGCTGACCCATGTGGCACAGCAGACCTTTCCTGCCTCACCCACTGGTCCTCTCAGCAGTGTATTTCAGTGGATTCACCTGTTCTGCTCCCCACTCTGTCTCTGGAGAATACTCTTACCCCCACACCTCTGGCCTACACCCCAGTTCTTGTATGCATAAATAAATAAATCTTTAAAAACATAAAATACTAGGAATAGAAAGGTGTAGGGGAAGGCTGACTAGTGTAATGAACCCTGAGACTGTGCATCACTTGATGACAGGGGCCTACTCTGAGAAATGCTTCATTAGGCGATTCTGTCCTAGAGTGAGGTCATCCCGTCTATCTGCATGAATCTAGGTGGCCCAGTATGAGGGGTCCAATTATAAGGTAGGAAATGATAAAATTTTGACTCAAATTGTAACAAGTTAAAAATTTGAATTGTCAGCTCTAGAGCAAGCCACTAAGAATCTGTCACTTTAAAATATTGCTAAGAAGTCAGTAGAAAAAAGAGAACATATTGCAAGAGATTACATATTGATCCAAAAGAAGGCAGGAAAGTAGCAGCCAAAGAAGGAAAATATGAAAGGGACAAACGGAAGACAACTAGCGAGAGGGCAGACTTTAACCCAAACATGTAACTAGTTACTGAAATGTAAAGACTAAGCCATTCCAATGAACTGTCACCCCACATTCACCACAGCACTTTTCTCAATAGCCCAGATTTGGAAGCCACCTCAGCATCCACTGACAGACGACGGGACAGGGAAAATGTGGGATGTGTACACAACAGAACCGTGCTCAGCTGTTTAAAAAAAATAAAAGGAAACCTTGCCATTTTCAACAACACGATGGACCTCACAGGATACTAAAGGAAATGTCAGATGAGGAAAGAGAAACACCATCTGATTTCACCCACATGTAGATGATAAAGAAACAAAACAAATGAACAAGCAAAACAAAGCAAAAATAAAGCCTTGGACTATAAGAGCAAAATGGCCCTTACCAGAAGGGGACGGGGGAGAGGACCCGTGAACCGGAAAGGAGTCAGCTTTGTGGGGGAGGATGGAAACTAGAGGTTTGGTGGTGAACCTAATGGCGTCCGCATAGGTGTCGATTTATAATGAGGTGCACTGGAACCCGTCTGACGGTATAAACCAAAGCCACCCCAATCAAAAAAGGTTTATTTAAGAAAGGATCAGAAGCACTCTAAATTTAAAGACACGAAGAGGTTGGAAGTAGAGAGACATATGTAAAGAACTATTACCTAATAGTAAGAGAAACAACCCAAGGTGTTAAAAAGGACAGAAGACTTGAATAGAGACTCAGGAGTCGCCATGAGTGACCAGCAAGCGCAGGAGACGGTGCCCAGCAGCCTCTGCCATCTGGGAACACTGAGCAGCTCCTCAAGGAGTGAGATGGGGGCAGGGGCACTACATTGTAGCTGCTAGTGTGAGCTCCAGACAGTCCAGGCTGGCTCCAGTCCTCCTTCTGCTGAACCTCAGTTTCTTCATCTTAAAAAAAAAATGGTGAGGGGAATAATAAGACTGTGTATAAAATGTGAATTAAATAAGTACGTCTAGCACGACGTGACCCTTCGTTAAGGGTAAGATGCCATGCTCGCCATCATCATCGCCATCACCGCTACTGCTAACTTTGCCAGCAGCAGCAAGGCTAGGAGTGAAGCCACTACAGCATGAACCTGTCGGGTTTTGCTTGTTCTCCAGGGCCAGCCAGCTGCCCCCACAGGTGATGCCTTCACCTTTGGCGCTATGTAGCGCTCCTCCAGCAGAGCCAGAGGGGAGGACGGGGGCTGACGGGGGCAAGGGTGTGTGGAGAGGTGTGTCAGCCCGCTGCCCATGCTCCACGTCCCCGGGCAGAGGGAAGGGCTCTGGGAGATGCAGAAACCCCCTGCTAACCCCTCTCCTCTGGCCTGCTTCCTCCCACCACCTTGAACCCAGGTGATCTTCCGAAATGAAGTAACCAACGAGTTCTTACACTACATGGTGAGTTTCAGGGTTATCCCTTCAGGCATCATGAAAAGCATAGAGATGGTGAGCCTGGTCCGGCAGAGCGCATCCGCCTCCGTCAAGTTGGAGAACCCCCTGCCCTACTCGGTGACCTTCTCTGTGGAATGCAGGATCCCCGACATCAGTCTGCCCTCCCTGTTTGCAGTGCCCGGCAACTCTGAGGTACGGCCCTGGCCCCCAGGGGCTCCCTGACAGCTGTAACTGAGGCTTCTGCCCGCGGGGCCTCCGGATGCACAGTCTGCAGCCCTGAGGTGGGGCCAGCCAGGGCGGTGGTCAGGGATACCAGGGACCAAGGACCCCCCCCCCCACTGCACACTCTCCTTTCCCCGACAGCCACGCCCTCACGGGAAGTAGGGCACAGGCACAGAGGGACCCCACTGGTGAGCCCTTGTCTCTATTATGTTTGTTTGCCTGGTTCAAATTTAAAAGGGAAAAGTTTGGAAGTTTCCCCATTTATTGTGATGTTGGTTTTAGGTTTCTTACAGACCCCCCCTCCTTTACTGGATTTAGGATGTCCCCTCCTAATCCTAGTTCACCTGAAGCTTTTTCAGAACACCATGAATGGATATTTTTTATCAAATGTTTTTACTGCATTGATTGAAATGTTCATATGATCTTTGAATTTTTCAGTTTATCAACTAGCTGATTTTCCTGAAGTTACACCAATTTTTCATTAATGGAAATAAAACCATCTTAGTCATGTACCATTCTCCTTATTGTATATTGCTGGATTCAGCTGGAAGGCACTTTATTAGGAGATTGTCTGGTAGTATTTAAAAATAAAGCTTTATGGTCCTGGAATTTTGTCAAGGGAAAATTTTTGAGTATTCATTAGATTAATTTAATGATTATAGGACTATGTAAGTTTTCCTTACTTTCAGTCTTTTTGTAAGTTACACTTGCATATACTTCTGTTTATTTTCATCTAAATATTTTAAATTGTAGTAAGATCATGTAAATGCTTATATTCTTTTCTATTAAACATCAACGACTAATTTAATGATATTCCCTTCTTAGACTGTTTTTCAATAAGAATAACTATTTTTTAAAGAAACAATAACTACTCATGATAGAAACTAAATTTTAGTTTTATAAAAATATGTGAAACAGAAAATCAGAGTCCTCATAATCCCATTTCCCCCACCCTAAAATAACTGCTGGTAACAATTTGATATATATTTATCCTTGCTATCTCTTTTCTATACACTTATCGACATATTCTTCTCCACGAAAATGAGCTCACACTTTATATACATTTCTAGAACCTCCTTTCTTCCATTTACACTGTGATGAACACCAATCCTTATGAGTCTGCCTCCTTCCTTTTTAACAGCTGCATAATATCCCACTGAAGTGGGTAGACTGTAATTTATGTAACCAGTGTCTTAGTGTCAACAGTTTGAATGTCTCCCTTGCTTTGCTGGGATAATCAATATTCTTTGGCCTTTGTTTTGTTCCCTATGGTAACAACAGAAGGAGGAGAAAGCCTCTCCCCATGCAGGGTGAACCTAGGAAGCTATTCTGTGATTGGCTGTGAGCTGTGGGCTTCCTGCTCCTGTCACCACAGTCCCCTTCTGCACTTCTATGAGAGAGCTGATCCAGTACCTGTTTTTAAATTCAACAAGATTCCAGATACAGAAATACCTGAACTAGGGGGGCTGGGAAGGGGACAGGGACAGGAAAGTGGCCTGATTTGGACAGAGGCTCAGGCTGGGTGTGAGCATCTTCTTGCAAGGCCCCATCTCCACCACCACCCCACTCTAGGTCTCGGGTGGCCAGGCAGGTGGGACTTTCAGCCTCACGGGAGACCCCCTCTTCTCTTCCAGGGCACATTCTCGTTTGAGTTCCAACCCCTGAAAGTTGGAGAGACATTCGGGAGACTAACGCTGCACAACACTGACTTGGGCTACTACCAGTATGAGCTCAATTTGAAGGCCCTGCCCGCACTGCCTGAAAAGCCCATCCACTTCCAGGCCACCCTTGGCAGCAGCCAGAGCCTCTTCGCCAAGTTCATCAACTACACCCGGCAGAAGACGGATTACTACTGCAGGGTGAGCAGCATGCCCGCCTCTGCCCTTCCCTGGCCGGAAGTCTGGGTTGAAAAATAATAGAAGGTAGACACACAAGGGTGCAGAAATGAGAAATTTAGGGAGCAGGGACTCCCCCCAACCCAAAATGCTTACTACTTAATGCTGTTTATTAAGAAATAAACAGTACCAGGCAGCCCTCGTAGCCTTCCTTACAGACTTTCTGCCTTACAGTCTGGAATGGGTTGGGGAGTTTTGCTTCTCCCAGCCTGCCCAGAAGTCAGGGGCAGGGCTGCCGAATCCAACAGAACCGAGTTTGAATCCTGACTTCACTATTTGCTCTGTGTATGAATAAGTTTCTAAGGCTCTCTGAGCTTATCTATAGATGGCCACAGTACCCCAACCTCACAAGACTGCTGTGAGGATTTTTTAAATATTTTATAAAATCTGGTCTTAGGGCCTGGCCCATAGCAACTGCTCCATCTATGTCCTTCTATCAATTGGGATGTAGGTTTAACTGAAAACACAGAAAGCCCAAACAACAGCAAAATAGAAGTGTATTCCTTTCTCAAGTAACAGTGTGGGCCTAAGTGGTTTGAGCCAGAATAGAGGCTCCATGGATTAAGGCACCCACATTCCTTCTCCCAAGGCCCTTCCCTCAGGAGAGTTGCCAGGGCTCACGCGGAACAAGATGACTTCTGTAACTTCCATGTTCCAGCCAGCGACAAGGAGGAGGAATGAGGGCACTGCCTGTTTCACTTCCATCTACCTTCCATTGAGCACAACTTCCTAGGACACACCCTGCAACGAGGAGAGCTAGACTGCGTAGTCTTTACACCAGAGGCCATGTGCCCAGCTCATCTGGAGTCCCATGACTATAGTCAAGAGGCATAGACTCTTGCTTGTTTTTGTCAGTCAGGAAAAGCTGGATTATGCTGTAGTAACAAACAAAACCCCCATTGGTGATTTGGCCCCAGAAAGGTTTGTGCTGTCTATCCAAAGAGGGTCAACAGGGCTCTCCACTTATTATAGTCACTCAGGGATGCAGGCTGAAGAGCAACCACTACCTCAAACGTTCCTGATCTTTCCAGAGCAGTGGAAAGACCTCGAAGGCACCTGCACTAGTAATTAAACGCTCTTGACGGGAAGTGACACGTTTCACTTCTACCCCCAACTAATTGTCCAGAACTAGTCCACCCCTACATGAGAAGCCAGAATGTTCTGTCTTCTGTGTGCATGGAAGAAAAGAAGAGCCAGATGGGGTTTTTGGGGTGTGGTGAGGAAGAAGGGCAAGGGGCAGTACCAAGGACAGCCTCCAACACAGTCCAGCTGGGTGTCTTTGGGCAAGTTATCTAAGGTCTCTTAGACCCAGTTTCTTTGTGGTAAAATGGGGATATGCATTAGTGACAGCTCCTCTCCAAGGGCATATTGGGTACAGCCTTTGTTTAACCTGCCCGCCTCATCCATGTCGGGTGCTTGACACCCGGAGTGCAGGGGTTGGGGCTGGGCTTGAACTGAGCTGCAGGCGCGCTCACCAGCATCCTGGCTGAGCCGAGTGCATCTGTTCCCTTTCAGACCGACTGTCCGGACTTCCACACCGAGAAGGTCATTACCGCAGCCCCTGGGGTTCAGGGGGGCACTGAGGCCAGCGTGGAAGTCTACTTCGAGCCCAGCCGCCTGGGTGAGACCAAGGGCCTGCTGATCCTGTCGTCATACGTAGGCGGGGAGTACATCATCCCCCTATTTGGCATGGCCCTGCCCCCCAAGCCCCAAGGCCCCTTCCTGATCCGAGCCGGGTACAGCATCATCATCCCCTTCAAGAATGTTTTCTATCACACGGTCAACTTCTCCATCTTTGTGGAGAGCCCAGCCTTCACCATTCGCGCCACCGACTCTGTGCGGGCCAAGAAGATCAATAACATCACTGTGTACTTTGAGGGAAACCCCTCGGGCAGCAAAATACCCATCACCACCAAGCTGATCGTGGCTTGTCCTCCCATGGAAAACTGCGAAACAGGTGTCCAGTGGGTCTATTACCTGAAAGGCATCACCCCTTAGTGGTCCCGGGGTCAGTGGCCTCGACGAAGAGCCAGCCTCTCAGCCTGGACAGCTCTGTGTTTCTCTAGCCTGGTCACGTACAGAGAAAATACTCGGAATTCTACAGTTACCATTTCATTACAAATACAGACATGGCATGTATTCTGTATTGAACCTGGTAACTACACAAAGCAGAATGATTTTTACTTTGCAAAAGGCGAGCCTCTGAGTGTAGTTTCAGAACATGTCCCCAAGCTTGGTCTAGGTAATCCCAATTTTCCTAGACACAGGTGACCCACTCTTGGCCTTTTGTCATCCAGAGCGTGACCTGGGGCATCACGGCTGAGTCTTGTTTTGTTTTTTGATCCATCATGGCTTAAAGGGCCCTCAGACTTGACTCTATTCTCACATGCTGTTGTATTCTGCTGTCACATAAAAGCCAGATAAGTCACTGTTTCCTAAGCGGCAAACAGATAACACAAGGCTCATCATTGCAGCGACGGGGGCCAGGATGCCTCAGGCGAACTCCCCCGGGGCCTCGAAGTATGTACTCACCTGTGGGCACCACCCATTGAAATAAAGATGGTTAAAGACCAGCCCCGAAGTGGACTCATTTTGCCCACAAACACCCCTATGCTGGAGCGACCCTTGCCGTACCGCCTCTCCGCTTCTCACCCCTGCAGCCTCCCTGCAGGCACGAGGCATCCGGGCCTCCCACTTGGGAATGAACACTCCAGAGAAGTAGCTCTCAAAAATGGTCCTGGACCAGCAGCACCAGCAGCTCCTGGGAATTTATTAAATATGCAAATTGTGGGGCCTACCCCAGACCTGTTGTCAGAAATTCCAGGGGGTCAGCCCAGCCACATATGTTAACAAGGCCTGACAGCTATTAGAGGTGCTTCTAACAGAAGATTCTCCCGGACTTTGGTTCCCCCCGACTATCCTCATCCAATTGCTAGTAACAACTTAACCTTTTTCTAGCCTTAACAACTTGTTTTCATAACAGCTAAGGATGCTGCTAATAGAGACAAAGACCTACATAACAGATTTTCCCCATGGTTAGATGAGCAAAGTATGCCTAAGCAACACCGGGAGGAGGCGATGTGGCTAGCACAGAGTCTGTGTAAGTCTGTGTGACCTTAGTGTCCCACGCCTGCCAGGATGTGTCCTCACAGGGTCTGATTTCCTAGTTTGGTTGAGCTCAAGAAATCCCATTTCTACCCAGTTCCTGGGGGTGTAAGAGCTGTCCCCGAGGATACCACAGCCTGGAGCCTTACCCAAGACCTTGTCAGGAATGCAGGATCTCAGGCCCCACTGACCCTCCAAATCAGAATCTGCATTTTAGTGGACTCCCAGGAATGCACGTCTCGGCTAGGAGCACTGCTTTAGGGTCACCAGCATGACCTGGGCCTTTGCCAAATCCACAGCCCTAACACTCGGCCTGAGGTCCATGGAGGGCAACGTCACGCCTCCTGCTTATGGCCTGGCTTCCCCCAAGAATGTCCCTCCTACGACCTACTTCCCTGAGTGCCCCCCCCCCCGCCATCGTGTTCTTCACAAGGGACATCTTTTCAGGGATTGAAACCTCGTACAATAAGTGGTTGTTAAGACTCAAGATGGAGGATGTGGTGTGAGCGTAGATGAGACACCCACGGTCTGAACACAACGAGACTTGAGAGCCCATAGACCTCCAGAGCCGCCTCCCAGTGTTACCACCAGAAAACTGTGCCTTTGGGGGCCGGGGCCATTCCCCCCACCTCAGCCCTGCTGCAGCTCTCCCCAAGCCTGGATTCTACAGCTCAAATCCTCATAGGCCTGGACAGAGAGGGTGGGCCCCCAGCCCAAGCCACCCCCGACACAAACCCCCTTCCAGGAGGCCATGAGCCGGGGGTGCACTTGTTCCTTCTGAGTTGTTCTCATGCTTCCATGGCCTCCAAAGGACAATAACAAAATTGTTTCGTATTGACACATGTGGAGTGGCAAAGTAACTCCACAGGGGATGGGGGCAGAGGCTTCATGCCAGTGAATACCTGGCACCAGCTAGTGGAATCACCCATGAAAGAATACAATTGCAGCAAAGCGCCAGGAGTCATGGGGTGGGGTGGGGGGGCAGCAGGCCTACTAAGTGGGAGAACTAGGCATAGAGCATAATGAGAACAGGGCCCCCCAACGTATTTCAGCACAGGTCCCTGTGAGCTAGCACCCTAAGTCAGCTCAGCTCTTTGGAGGAGACATACCTCAGGTGGGAATAGATGATAGGAGGCCCTGCCAGATGGTAAGAGTCGAACGTGGGATTCGATCTTATACTCTTTATGTGCTCAGCATGTCTGTCCTGAACCTCAGCAAAGCTACGTTGGTACTGGAGAAACTCTTTGCATGGTTCACTACTGGGTACAGTTTCTTACAGGGCCACCATCCTCCCTGCCATGTCCAGAAGTTAGGCAGTAATACTCAGGCATTACCCAGTTGCAGATGAGTCAGTTACAGCTGGGAAGTGCTGGGCAGTGCCCACCTAGGCACACTGGTCTAGAAGGGTGTGAGCATGCTGTGGCCAAGTTGGCCCCTGAGGTCAGAAGAGCTGTGGGCACGTAGAGAAAGCCAGAAAGACCCTTGGCCTTGCTTCTCAGTGCCCCTTCTCAGTCCAGCTGTGTATGAACAACTTTAACTAGTTGGCATTTTCAAAGCATCAGAGAAAAGAAACCACTTCTTTCCAGGAATTTGTAACTAAAGGTAGGAAGGACAAAGCATAGTTTTGGGTCTTGATGAAGAAACTGGCTTCTTAGCAACCGAGTCCTTAATGTGATTTCAGGAAAAAAAGAGTTCTTACTGGTTAAAAAAAAAAATACAAAAATATTTCCTTACTGTTTTAATTATAAAAACTACCCCATTATAACCCTTGGGCAATTGAGTTCACCTTTAAGAAAAAGTCAAACCAAACAATAAAAGCTGGTGAAATGTTAAATTAGATATGGATCTAGTAGAAGTGAATGCACACTGAGAAATAGGTCCAATTCATTTCCTTTGATTTATTCACCGTCATCAAAATCCTAGATATAAACTTTCCAAAACATTTGGAAACATCCTTGTCCCTTCTACTTGGTACCAAGAGGAGGAAACCAGTAAGCAGTACATTTTTCTCTAAAGATGAATCTATATTGTGTTAGCAAAGGTTTTACAAGCTGTGAAAGTCTCACTAGTAAAGGATAGCACATTTTTCAAGGATTTTTCTAGACACAGTTCTTTCACGACTTACTAAGTTTAAGGTTAGCCCAAACTATGGCTACATCACGAACTAGCACAAACTTAGAAGTTTAAAACAACATAACTTTCTTATTTCCCAGTTTCTATGGGTCTGGAGTACAGAATGGTCTTGAACTGGGGTCTTGGTTGTGGGTCCCACAGGGTGAATCAAGGTACCAGCCAGCTGCATCTTCACCTGAAAACTCAGCTAGGAAAAGATCCACTTCATCGCTCCCTTGGTGTGTTGACAAAATTCATTTCCTTGCGGTTATATAACCAAAATCCCCATTCAAGGAAATGATGACAGGGGACTTCTCTCAGCCACCACTGGCCATGCTCAGGTCCTTGCTACATGGGCCATTGTGGAAAGTTCACTGTTGAGACTGTTTACTCTTCAAGGTCAGTGGGAGAGTCTCTGTCCTGCTTCAAATCTCTTCTAACAACATTTAAGGCTCACATGCTTAGGTCAGACCCACCCATATTTCCCTGTTTATTATTTCAAAGTCAACTGATTGGGGATCTTAATTACATCTGCAAAGGCCTCTCTGCTCTATAATGTTAGAGCAACAGCCCATCTATTTACAAGTGTTTTCACACTCAGAGGGAAGGACCATAAAGACATGTACCAAAGTTGTGGCCCAGCCATAGCCCCTCGTTTGTTGTGTCCCATAGATTCTGATGTATGAATGCAGGATAATATTCTGTTTTCAAGATGGTTATAAGCTTTTTCACCCCTTAAAGTACCACCACTTGTTATGTTCACATTTAACATCCATTGGGCCCCGCTGTGGTGTATCTTTGTCCTAAGTCATTGTCCACCATGTAAAAGGTATGCGAAAGGTATGCGCAGTAGTAAAAATACAGAGTCCAGACAAAGCGGCAGTCAAAGGGCCTTTATTGCAAAGCTCCCGGGCGAGGGTCACAGGTCTCAAGATGGAGCCAGTGAAGTTGTGCCTTGGTGGAAGTAAGGAGGGTTTTTATACCCTGGGTTGAGGGTGCCTATGTGCTGGGCATGGGCAAGGAAATTTTAGTTATGTAGAACTCGTGACAGGGGTGAGGGGTCCTGGGACCGAGGAAGTGACCAACATTTTTGCACAGCTTGATGTTTAGCAGGTGGGTTATGTCAGAGTGGCGCCTGGTGGCTGTTTGCAGATATGTGAAGTGCCTTGAGGTAGGCAGGGTTTCAAGATTGTCCATGCAGCAGTCTCTAGAGGCCTGTTTGCCCTCTGGCCAATCTTACATTGTGGAAGCTTACAATAAGGAACTCCGAGGCAATTCCCTGTGACTGCTACTCTAGCCACACTGCATCCATGGGGACTTTATAAAGATTTTTACTGTATAGCTTCAATGTCTGTCCCGCCACGCAGTGTGACTCTAAAAGCACTTGGGGGAGCTGCTTTACAGTGGGTTTGTAACAGTGTGATATCCATAGAAAGGGGCAGAGCTAAGCAGGGAGGAGAAGCTGAAGAAGAGGAGGAGGGGTGGGGGGACGAAGACTGTAGGAGGCACGTGGAGCAGAGATGTGCAGATACACGCTTGCTTCTCGGGGCTCTGCCCCCCTCCAACACCTCTATCCTCACAGGCTCTGCATTTTTCCCACATCCTGGGGTTCCATCAGCCCAGACCACTTTACTTATACCTGCCCCACCCAAGGAAGCGTGGAGCTGAGCGGGAACCTGGAACCTCCCCTTTCTGGGGATATCACAGTTACAGTGTCATCTGGAGACCTGTGCTCAGCAGGTTTGGGGCTCCCGCTGTCAGTAGCCCAGCCCTCCTGGGCTATCAGGGCATGGTGAACACATCCTGAGTGCCAAATGATAGGGTGACAGTCACCTGAGATTTTTGGTGGTAGACAGGTAGTACTGTTTTTAATTGAGAATTTATTTTGATGTGTCTTAGAGAATATGTAAGTATTCAAACCTATGATTTTAGGGCATAAAGCAAGACCAAAGTAGGAATTTAAAATTTTAAAATGAGTTGAGGAAAATAGTAAATCATAGTACAAGTGATTACGATAGGATGAAAATCGTGACGGTGTTATTCCAATTTGGGAAACACTGGCATATGCAAAACTGGTGACTAAGTAGTGAATGAACTAGTGGAGTCAGTATTGAATAAATTATGTTGAGTCTGGTCCCATAAGCCATTGCTTTCTCACCAGCGGCTACAGAGAAGCACACCAAGCGCCAAGCAGGCTGCTGGCGAGCAGTTGGCCCAGGTCATGTGCGCCTGGAAGCCCACTCAGGTCGCTGGGCTGAAGGAGAAGCGTGAACGGAGGAGATGGAGCTATGCGGGCGTCTGGCCCACCTCCCGCGGCCTGCGTGCGGGGGCGTGGCTGAGGGGGGCGGGCCCCGCAGCGGAAGGCGGAAGCGACTGTGTAGTCACGTGATCCGAGTATCATGGCCGCTGCCTCTTGAGCGCCGCAGGTGCCGGGTGGGAGTCAATCGCGTGAGCCGTTAGGCAGCAGCTGGCAGGTGTGCAGGGACGGGCTCCGGGCCCGGGTTCTGAGGCGGCGCTCCACGGTCGAGAGAAGCAGGTAGGCCTGGGACTGCGTGGTCCATGAGCCGGCGCCGCAGGCAGCGCGGAGCCGCACACTCCCCTGGCCCCGGCGCGACCCGGGCAGCCGCGGGCTGAGGAGTCGCGGGGCTCCGGGATCGCCCCCAGCTGCCACCATGAACCCGGAGAAGGACTTCGCTCCGCTCACGCCGAACATTGTGCGCGCCCTCAATGACAAGCTCTACGAAAAGCGGAAGGTGGCAGCCCTGGAGATCGAGAAGTAAGCACCCAGTGTTGGGCTTAGGGAGCGGAGCCCGGACACCTCCCTGACTGAGCAGGGTCCCCATTCCCAGGGGCTAGAGGGGTATTCCTCACGCCTGTCCTGCCAGTGTTGCTTTCCCAGGTTTCTGGCCCGTTAGCGCAGTGCTGAGGAGTAGCGGGGTTTGGAATCACGTCTGGGAGTCCCACCCAGCTTTGCTCTCCACCGACTCTGTGACTTGGGCCAAGTCCTGTAACCTCCTGGTGCCCCAAAGGGCTCCCATGAGAATGAAGCGACATACTGTATGTGTAATGCTTAGCACAGTGCCTGGCACATGGTGTGCCCTCCGTGTGGTCCTTCAAAACCAACAAATCAGACAGAGTCTTTTTTGTGATGAGAGAAAGGTAGATGTGAGAGATGCTAGTGCTGGTGAACTGCCTCTTTTCTTACCTGTTTCTGAGAAATAAAAGGGACTGATAGGTCTCTGAGTGGAGAAATCAGGTCCAAAACTTAAAGGTCTCAAGGCTCAGAGGGTTGATTGTTTTATCTCTGTCATATTGCCATTCGCTTCAAGTGGAAGTAGGAATAGTTTGACCTTCCTTGCTTATTATAAATATATATGACCATAATCTGACATTTTGCTTTATTTCCCATTGTCCTCAATAAGGAGTTTAGCTGAACGTGTTTATTAGAAATGTTTTGCTATTGTTTAAATTTACACTTTTTTCCAGGCAAATCAGGTGTGGGGGTGATTTCAGAAGAGTGGTAAGAAGCAGGCTTTGAAACTAGACGTTAGGAAATACACCCTGCCCAATAGGATATCCCCCTGGCCAATTGTGGCAATTTAAATTATTAAGATTAAATTTAAAAATTAAAATTTATTCCAGTTGCACTACCAATATTTCAAGTGTTTAATAGCTACATGTGGCTGTTGGCTATCTGCTTGGACAGTGTAGATTATAAAACATAACCATCACTGCAGAGTGCTCTGTTCAACAGCGCTAATCTTGTCCGCCATGTGACTCTCATTTTTTGACCTTGAACAAATTCCTTAACTCACAGCTTCTTAACCTGCACACTGTTGACATTTGGGGACAGATAATTCTTGGTTGTGGTGGGCTGTGCTGTGCATTGTATGATTTTTAGCAGCCTCCCTGGTCTCTGCCCATTAGATGCCAGTAGCACCCCATTAGTTGTAACAACCAAAAGTGTCCTCAGACATTGCCAGATACCCCCTGGAGCTACAAAATCACCCCTGTTGAGAATCACTGTGTGGCTGTATTGGACTTTAGTTTCCTCCTAACATAAAGGTTTTGCACTCTGCTAAGAGGACCCTCCCTTCCGGCTCTAACACTCCATCTGTTCAAAACCACCACTTTCTTGACTGTTCTGTTTGCATGCTGCTTCTTAGCGTTTTTGTTTTGTTTTTTAAGATTTATTTATTTATATATACAAGCTGGGGCACAGGCCAAAGGCAGGGGGCGGCGAGAGGGTTCACCAGAGACAGAGTGGGGAGCAGAACAGGCAGATCAGAAATACACTGCTGAGGGGAGCAGCGGGCGAGGCAGGAGAGGTCTGCCGCACCGTGTGGGATTCTCCCTGGCTGGGCGTCGAACTCGCATTGCGCTCTCCCGACAGCTCCACAGCGCAGCGCTCAACCGCCGCACCACCAGGGAGGCCCCGCATGCTGCTTCTTGTTTATCCCCCAGTTCTTGGTAATGCTGCCATGTTTTATCACTGTCTACTATACCCAGAGATGATATACAGACATGGCTCCATGTCCATGGGTTTTATTGGCTTTGAAGCTACTCTGACATCCACTTTTATCCATCACCCACTCTGCTTCTCAGAAATGTCTCATCGTTTCGTAACTTGAGTCATCTATTGGGTCCTTGAGTAGAGATACTCATCTCGGCATTATTGTTGCTTCTGGCACAACTTGTGTAAGCGCTCTCACTGCAGGCTTTTCTGTTAGGGTTTTTTCTTTAGTGGGGCTCATTTGTCTTCAGCATTGTCCTTGATTTCTGGAATTCAGAGACACCCCCTAGGGCCTTCACTGAACTGTAATCTCCCTAAGAGCAGAGACCCTGTTTTATTTATCCTTATTAGAACTTAGCATAGTGCCTGACAGCATTTGGCAATTGGTGTCTGAAGGAATGAACAACCATACATTTTCGGTGGGCAAATAACAGCACATTCTAAGGATTTGGCTACTCAGAATTGTGGCAGGTAGACCAGCAACCGCAGGATCACTTGGGACCTTGTTAGAACAAGACTCTTGGGCACCCCCAGACCTGTGGGTCAGGATCTGCATTCCCATTCACTCTCTGGGTGATTCTCGTGCAGTTTATGGTTTGAAAAGCACTGACATAGAAGACCTTAGAGTTTCTAGCCTTCTTTAGCCATATTGCAAATGAAGAGTGCCCGGTTTGATATGTTCCTCAGAATATATATTTCACAAATTGTGGAAGGACAAACTTACCTGTGTTTCACCAGAGAAATTTCTGGTGTCTCTTTTTATAAGGACTCGTTCTACTGGATCCAAGGCCATTATAACCCCATTTAACCTTAATTACTAATGGGTCCTATCTCCAGATACAGTCGCAGCTGTGATTAGGACTTTGACTATGAATTTGGGGTAAGGCTAGGGGGACACAATTCAATCTATAACATTAATCATTAAAAAAACAAAGCGATCACACATAAAGCATAAAGCACCGTCTGCCCAATTGTGGGGTAGGAGGGAAGAGCAGCTTCCCTTTGCTGGCCATTGTGCGCCCTTCGTCTTGTTCCTTTTGCTCCACTGCCCCATCAGCCAGGTAGCCTTGCCCCATTTCACAGATGAAGAACAGGCTCCTTGAGGTTAAGTCATCTCCCAAGTTTCCCAGCTAGAACCTGGGTACAAAAGCCATTTTCACCCATCTCACAGAGCTTCCCCAGTGAATGGTTTCTCTACCAGAAAGGGGATGTACATTTAATAAAAGAAATTTCACTCCTGAGCAGCCTCACGGTTGTTTTCACTGCCACGTTGGTTTTCCAGAGTCCTCTGCTCTGGTGACTGCCTGTGGTGTTCCAGTGAGGGGTTCAGACTCCTAATAAATTAGGGGAAGAGCCTCACCTTGAGGCCAGCTTCTCAGGCACTGCCTTGCAGAGGTGGATGCTGGACTCAGCTGAAGGGCCACGGAACTCTAGAGGCTCAGGGCCAGGCTAAGTGAGGTGGCTGTGTTACAGGATGGCGCGAGAAAACCGAGGCGCACTCAGGAATACAGTGAATACAGGTTTATTACCCTAGCGGTCCCAGGAGGAGGTTACCTCCAAAAGCCTGGGCCCCCGAACAAAGAAGGGGTTTTTAAACATAGTTGGTCAAGGAAAGGGTGACTTTGAAAAGGGGAGGATCTGGCTGGGGCGGGGGCACTTACTGCTCTCCGCCCCCTCACCCCCTCATCAGCCCAGGTGCCAGAGACTGGGGAGATAAGCTAAACCAAACACAAACACATGTTAATTGGAATTTACAATAGGAACCTTGCCTGGGGCAGTAAATCCTGGGACATCTGGGGTAGAGACCTCTTGTCCCCTGAATAAATCTCCACCGGCCTCCTTACAGAAGAGAACCCCCACCTCTCAAGCCCTGCACACTGAAAGTTCTTTCTAAAACCTTAACAGATTTTATCAGTAATTTACAGTCTGGGATTTTCCCTTGATATGTGGACTAAGTTTTAGCCAGGCTTTAGCCAACTGATGGCTTACAAGCTGGGGGGCTCTTATCACTCTTGCAGCCAAGGCTTTTCACTGGAGGCTTTTCTGCTTGTTAACTCTTTCCTGGTGCAGGCCAGGGCCTGATGACTGGCGCACACCACTTACACACGCTCGTGGGGCGCTCTCACCCCACAGCCAGGGTAGTATGCCTGCGCAGCTTTTTATAGGGTGAGGTACTTACTTCAGCTGGGATTTTAGAATCTTTCAGGTTTTGTGGGCACTCTGCTTCAGGGGTACAGTCATGGATCCTGACGTAACACACCAGGCTTTCTTCTCTGGGAGAGCGTGATGGGGGAGCGGGAGGCTGCCTGCCAGCATGCGCACTCCTCCATGGGCTCTCTCTGCTGGGGTGGCAGGACCCTGCCCTGGGGTGTGGGTGGGTCCTCAGTCCCCCTGCAAGCTGGGAGAGAAGCTGTCCCTTGTGGTAACCAGGGGCGAGCTCAGTGCCAAGTCTCCAGCATCTCAGAACTTAAAGTTCCCAAGTTAGCAAATGGTGGTGCCGGGGCCATGTGCCCCAGAACATTGAAATCCAAGGGGAGGTTTCTGGGATCAGAACTGAGTTCCTGAATCATTTGCTCTTGGCTGCTGAGGTGGGAGATGGGGGGTGGTCCCCAGAACTCTGTGATAGGAAAAAGTTTGAACTGTTGAGTCTGACCTGGCCTACAACTCTGTGGGGACACCACTTATGACCGAGCAGTGTGATTCGGTTTTTGGAGGAAGGGTTCACATTCCAGACAGCTCTGCTTTTTATTAGCAGTGGGACACTCCACAATGACCGGATGCGCAGGTCACAGACAGGCCGCCGGGGCTGTGTTCTGCGGGCAGATCCTTTTGGTTGGGCCTGGATCACAGGTGTTTTAGATTGAGATTTCACAGCGAAACTCAGTTTCCGGCTTCTCTGAGGGAATTTGAAGATCTGATCTGGCGGCAGATCAGGGGCCTCTGGGGCCTCCTCTCCCACTCTCAGGCCAGGACATAGCTCCCCAGTTTACTCTCTGTGTCGGCAAGTTCCCCGCGGTCTGTCTTACCACCCTGGCCTTCTCATTTGTGTCTCCTGCTTGGCCCCTGTAAGCACTTGAGTTTGTGACCTCTGGTCTAACATCTCTGTGTCTCAGTTTCCTCATCTTAAAAAATAATGCCCATTGAAAGCATGATGCTAGGTACAAATCGGTCACGAGAGCCCGCGTGTGGTCTGCTTCTGTCCCTGAAGTGTCTGGAATGGGCAGATGTGCAGGGCCAGAGAGTGGTCTGAGGCTTGGGGAGGGACTAGGGCAAAGGAGGGTGCAGCTGCTAATAGGTACACGGCCGCTTTGGGGGCTGGCAGTGTTCGAAACTTGATTGTGGTGCTGGTTGCATAACCTCATGAACATACTAAAAACCCCTGAAATGTGCACGTTACAAGAAAGTTTATGGATGTGAATTTTATCTCAATTTAAAAATAGTGAGAATGCCTGTAAGTCGTGTGACAGCGTGAGGGAGGCACTGACTGGCTGGGACATCTGAATGAGACCAAAGGCAATAATAAATGATGTGCTGGCTCCCAGCGGGCCACAACAGGGCGCAGCTGTGTCGTGTGAAGGGGGATAATGTCACGTTAAGATTTCAGAGAAACCCTCTTTTGGCTTCTGCACCTGCAGTAATCTAAGTTGACCTTGTGTGGATTTAAAACATAAAGTTCCTTGGCCTCAGTTTCCCCATCTGTAAAATGCATACAATAGCACCTACTCTGTCCCGTATTTGGAGGTGAAAAGTAGAAAATGCTTCTCAGGCAGCCAGGACGTTGCCTGGGCATCCAGCTCGTGGTTGCTTCCTCCTGCCTGCAGAGTAGAGCAGCTGGAGACTTCGCTGCAGGACAGGTGCCCAGTGTGTGGCAGAGCAGTGCCTCCAGAAGGCTCGGCCATGAGGGGAGTGCGTGAAAAAAGCTGCATTTCACTGGGGGCCCCAGTTCTGTACCGGGGAAGTACCCTCAGTGACTAGTGTGGTCACTATCTGAAGACTTAAGGCGAGAGGAGCTGGAGTGGGGCTGACAGGGTGCAGGCTTTGTAGGTGTCTGGGATCAGGTCCCCTAAGACCTTGGGAAAGGCACTGGGTTCCCCTGAGGCTCCGTTTCTTGGGAGATGAGAGCCTGACAACCACAGAACCACCCCTGAAAGACTAGTGTCAGGCGTGCACTCAGAAGCGCCGGCGCTTGTCACCCTGCGGCTCCAGCTGTGTCGCTGAGATCTCAGCCCCGATTTCTCCTTTGGTGAAAGAAGTGACTATTCTGAACACCTCCTGCCGCTTGGCCCTGCCCAGCACTGGGGATTGTGAGGAGTTGGCCTTCTGGGGAAGGGGTGTGTCTGCGTCCAGCTGCACCTCTGACCAGCTTCTGAGAAGGGCGCCTCCTCAGCCAGGGATTTTCAGCACATTTTAGAGGAAACCAGCAGCAGCAGAGTCTCTTCTCTGGTACATAGAACAGAAAAGACCTGTGACCTTTACGTCCCGGCATTTGTGATCTGAGAGTTTCCTGGCCAAATATTAAACTTCAAAACTAGTTCAGCGCCTCCCCCCACCCCCACCCACGGCTTGTAGCCTATAGATGAAAGTGGAGACAGTATGGTCTTTTGAAGAAAGACTGGGCCTGGAACTGGGGACCCCGATTTAACTTCACTGAGTCTGCTCCCTTTGTAGTGGCTCTTTTCTCTCTGCCTGCTCCCTGGGAAGTGGGGAAACCGGGTCCTCTTCACTGGAGCTATTTAGGGCAACCTAAACGGGGTTTCAGCAGCCACCCACTTCAGGTCACCTCCTGGCATCAGCGTCTTTCCCAGCTACTCCCATAGCTCTAGTCACCTGCCCTTCTCTCTGCATTTTGGGATCCTGCAAATACTTTGCTCCTACTGGCTTGAATGATACCACGAAGGGCTGAGGACCATCCAAGTACCACACAGGGTAAGCCCGCAGGCAGGGGTTAGATAGGCAGGCCACCCCTTGTCACCAGTAGGCACCGTGGGTTCGCCCGTGTTTGCCCTGCAGCTGTGCTGCACCCCAGCCCTGCCCCCATGGGTGTCTCCTGAGTCCCCACATGCCCTGCACACGAGGGCCGGCACCAGAGCCGCAGGGGTGCGTTCTGTCCGCAAGGACTTTGTCAAGGGGCTGCAGAGGTAGACGTGCGTGAGGGGGAAGGAATCAAGCTGGCCACAGGCTGGGGGTCCCACACCCTTCTGCCTTCACTTCCCAGGGCAGCCAGGGACAGTGGGCCGGGGTTTGCTCAACGATGTAGAACCAGCTCGCCCGAGGGCAGAGTGCAGTGAGCAGGCCCTGTCAGAAAGGTCTAGCTGCGCCGGCGGGTTGCGGGTGGGGGGAGACAGCTGGGCAGGGAGATGGGGTGTTGGACTCGCCCTGTTTTGATCGCCCAGCTAAGCTAAGGTCTCATGGGGCAGACTCTTCCTGCCGCAACCCAGTGCCCTCTGGGCTCCCCATGGTGAGAACAAGTTCTCATGATTTCCCCTCCAGAGGGAACCTGTGTTTGTCGTTGTGGGCCTTCTTGTCTTGGTCATGAGGAATATTCTACCCCTAAGTGCAGGGGTGCAGTGTCTAGGACTTGGGGTCCTAGAGCCTCAGGCCTTGCACAGGTCGTCATTTTTACAGTAGCCTAGAAAGCCCCTAGAAGAACCCTGGTAGGATTCAGGGTCCATTTGTTCAGAAGGCTGATGGGGAGTGAAGGAGGAGGGGGCTGCTGGGCCAGCAAAGCGGGTGCTGAACCCAGCAACCCCCACTCCTATCTCCACCCTTCAAGTGACCCCGTTACACCTGCGAGCTGTCACTGGCCATCAGCACCCCATTCCTCATACTCTTCTCCCCACGGTCTCTGTAAGCCTTGTAGTCTGCAGAGCCCTCTGAACGCCATTCACACCCTTACCTGCCCCTGCATGTGCTCTCGCTGCACCAGCTTCTTTGCCAAGATTTCGGGTCCTGAGCCAGGGGCTGGGAGGAGCTCCTCCCGTCACCCTCCTCTCCTCTACCTGTGTCCTTTGCTTCTGCCAAGCCAAATGCCTCTCTCCTCCCCCTGAGCCCCCCTCCCGCTGTCCCCCATCTGAGCTGCCCAGGCCTGAACAAGTCCAGGACACCTCAACCTCAGAGCCCTCCAGAATGCCCTCCCTCAGGGAGCCACCACGAATTCCCTCCCCACCAGAGATGCTGCTCAGGCTTTTCCTTGCGACCCCACCTCCCCTTGCATTCTTCTCATCACATTTTTTCCCTCTGCTTTGCACGAAAGTCCTTGACTGCTTTCTTGTTTCCCCTCCCCCTTCCCACTGGGCAGAAAGCCCCCATGGGCAGGGAACACGCCCCTTGGCCAGGGAACACTCCTCCAGTGGGGAAGAGTGCCCCTCCAGTTGCCTGGGGACCATTTGGGACCTGCATCAAAGAGACAGCGGCCTGGCTGCCGGCAGCAGGGTCTTTGGCGCCCGCGCTGAGGCCTCCGTTTGTGTGGGCCCAGAAAACATCATGGCGCCCTGACTTGCAGCGAGCAGACGTGGGCCCCGCCCTCCCCAGAGTGCTGTCAGCTGCCAGCACCCCGGTGGGGTGGGAGGCACAGCTGCCCTCTGTGGCTTTGTGGCAGCTGCACTTGATGGGCTCCTCGGGAACCAAGAGACACGGGTTCTAGATCTTTGTGGAATATAGGAAACTGAGTATTTTTCATCAGACACTGTAAAACATAATCTCAAAATGAGTCATTCTCACTTCTCAGGCTGTTTTCATAAGTTTTTAGGCTGTGTGAAATCTCACGTTCACTCTTTTTAGGACCAAAAAAGTCTGCTATATGCATTGGCCGGGAATCGAACCCGGGCCTCCCGCGTGGCAGGCGAGAATTCTACCACTGAACCACCAATGCTCCAGCTGTCAGCAGCTGTGTGAGCACCTCCCTTTCACCCTGGTCTGCCTGCTGAATCACAGAATATGAGGCCAGGCTTGAGGCTGCCACATCAGCCCAGACACATAGGCTCCAGAGCCAGGGCGGGGTGAACAGAACTTAAAAGCTCAAGTCTTTCCTTCTCTGTAGCAAAATGCATGTTGAAACTGGGTGAATTTCTCCTCTCTGATGTGTGGGTTCTCCCTTTCCAAGTTCCTGTGTGCTTTGAGCTGTTTTAACAGTTCTCATGTTTCATCCCAGCTTCCTGCTGGGGACTGGCCAAGGCTCTGAGGGGCCCAGCAGGAGCCCCCTTCCTTGTGAGAGGCAGGAAGTCCTAGGTCCCATAGCCAGAAGTGCCTCCCTGAAGAACCCAGCTGCTGTTTTCTGCTCACTGAGCCCAGAAGCCTGGTCAGAGACCCATAGGCCTGTGTTGCTGCAGGCTGGGTGTGGTTCCTTTGGCAGGCTCTCTGGGAGGACTGGCAAAGGATAAGACAAAAAAAGCAGCTCTGCATTGGCCGGGAATCGAACCCGGGCCTCCCGCGTGGCAGGCGAGAATTCTACCACTGAACCACCAATGCTCCAGCTGTTTCTTGCAGCATCTGCAAGGCTCTTCTCAAGGGTGTGTCTCTATTGCTACTCAAGGAGAAGCTGTGGCAGATGGGCCAACTCGGCTGGTTGGTCCAGTTTGGAAAACCAGATAGATTGTAGAACCCTCTTGAATGTGCTTTACTGTGCTGTTTGGGGAGTTGGGGCCCACAGAGTAGAGTGGCGCTCCATCCAGAGGCCCTTGGTTCATCCATAGCTCTCCATCCCCTGGCGCAGGCTTGGTGGAATCACCCCCTGTAACGATCAAAGGAAGCAGCCCCTCACAGGCCTTTTGTGCAGCCTTTCCTGGAACACCAGTCTCCTCAAGCCCTGGAGTCAGGCCTGTTTTGTTCACCTCCACATGCACGGTGCCAGGCACGCAGAGGTGCGCCATGACACTGGCTGTGTTCAGTCTCTGCCAAACCCTGTCCGACCCCTCTTGGGGATCACTTTTTTTGCAAGAGTGGTCACTGCCTCCAGGGACAGTGCCTTCTTTTTTTTAAAACAACTCTAATCACTAGCAGGGTCCTGAGACTTAGCTGGAGTAGCACAGACTCATTGATGCTGTCCTTAACGCCCTCCGGCCAACCTGAGGCCCTGATTATGCAGCAGGCAGAGCATTCCTGCCCCAGGCCACGCAGAGCCACTGCAGTGAGTCCTTTGGGGGCTACTGGGAAATGTCCGTAATCTCTAGCCCGCCCTGTCACACCGTCGGCTGCTACTCTGGTATCAGTTCCTAACGCCTGGATGATGGCATGACCTCCCCCTCCCCCTCTGTCTCCTAACTTCTTAATGCACTTGGTCCCTGTGTTCTTCAAAAAACACAGGAAATGTCCCCATTACCCATGATGCAACCCTTTCTCCCAAGTCTGAGGGACCAAGATAGCCACGGCAGCTGGTGCTGGTTAACTGTCTACCGCCATGATGTTTTCTGGGCCCACACAAACTTAGCTATGTTCCCCCTCCTTGCCTTTGTTCACACATTTTCTTCTGCCCAGAATGTCCGTTTCCTCTCTCTCCACCTGAAGGTCAAGGTCAGACTCAAATCCCACTTCTGGGAAGACACCCCTGACACCCAGGCCACAGCTCCCCATCAGTTATCTAGGCCTCAGGCCACCATTCTCCCAGGTGCGGCTTCTCACTGCAAAGACACCCTAAGCTCCTAATGGGCAGAGTCTCCGCCTCGGTGTCCACTGGCCTCAAAACACACAGACCCCTGGCAGAACCAGTCCTCCCTCTGCTCTCCTCTGCTCTGGTCAGGGTCTGCCTTGGGAGCATCCTGCCTTGTGGATCCTTGGGAGCATCCACACAGGTGTGACCACTTTCACAGGTGTGAAAGTGGCCTCCCTCAGCCTCACTCCCCAGAGCAAAACCTCCCTTCCTTTCCTCTCCCCTGTTACGTGGGCTCCTGATGCTTTTCTGTTTAGTGTGAAGCAGCCCCTCCGTGCTCTCCTGGCTCAGCCGTGTCTCGGGCCCTCCTTCCTCACCCAGACAGCTACTTTGTTCTCCTCTGGGGTTTTTCTTGACGTCAGTCTCCTGTCATACAACCCCCTGCCCTGGCCTGGCCCAGCCTCTCCAGGCTGCCCCAGAGGCACCTGATTAAAACATAGCCGAGCACATCCCCCTCTCTGTGTCTAGCCATTTGTTCCACATGCGGAGTCCTCATCCTTCCCTGATGCATGGGTCTCCCCAGGGCTCCTTGGGCCAGACTCTTCCCTCTGCCTGAGACGCCCTGGGAAATGCCTGGTAATGTTTTTAAGTTCTGACTCAAATGGCAGCTCCATGTCGGCCCGGGAAGATTAGTACGTGGCGTTTTTCTCACTACCATGGAGTCACTTGCACCATGTCACAACCCTTGCATATTTGTGTGTGGACCTTGCCTGTCAGAAATAATGGAAACAATGACACAGACAGAGAGAACCCCGTGGGTACCTGAATGAAGGGTGGGCTAGCTTGAGCAAAGACAGTTGATGAACAGATAATGTGTCACCACTTTTGTCCCCAACACGACTGCTATTTCCATCATCTCAGATTCCCAGAAGCAAGATAGCTTCCTCATTCCCTCATATGCAAAGGGAAACTGAGAGCTGGGATAGGGGAACAGTCGTGCCCCATCAGCAACAGAACTGGGAAGGCCCTAGCTCGGATCCCTGACTCCCAGTTCCTCTTCCTGAACACCTCATCTCCCTCATCCCAGCCCAGGCCACAGTCACAGCCCAGCAACCTGCAGCCTGGTGCCACAGCCCTGCAGCCTCTGTCTCTCCTCTCTCCAGGCTGGTCCGGGAGTTCGTGGCCCAGAACAACACCATGCAGATCAAGCACGTGATCCAGACCCTGTCCCAGGAGTTTGCCCTGTCTCAGCACCCCCACAGCCGGAAAGGGGGCCTCATCGGCCTGGCCGCCTGCTCCATCGCGCTGGGCAAGGTGGGCCTTTCTCCCAGAGGGACAGACACCCACTGTGGCCTTGCCTCTCACCTGAGACTGGGAGGGCATTGCAGCCCTGTGTTTTATTTCTATTGTCTCCACACCTAAAGCCGGCAAGGCTGGCTCTGTGGCCCAGCAGCCTGGCGCCTCAGCCTAGCCCCGTGCCGGGAGGCCGACTTGCAAAGATTTCGCACAAAGGCCCAACTGAGCGTCTCAAAGGGAGCGGGGCTGTTGGCTGGGGCTGGGGCACTGGCGTCTGACCCATTTTGAGCGGCTTCTCCTCCTCCTGCCCACGGCAGGACTCAGGGCTGTACCTGAAGGAGCTGATTGAGCCAGTGCTGACCTGCTTCAACGACACGGACAGCCGGCTGCGCTACTACGCCTGCGAGGCCCTCTACAACATCGTCAAGGTGGCCCGCGGCGCTGTGCTGCCCCATTTCAACGTGCTCTTCGACGGCCTGAGTAAGGTAACCGCCCCTCCCCAGCGGGGCTGGGCTCACCCCATCGACCAAACTTGACCTTCAGGACCTGAGATACTTGGGTCGATTTTCCCAGATACAAGCGGAACAGATAAGCACATGGCTGCAAGGAGCACCTGTTGTCTGTTGAATCTGATCATTTTTTTGAATGGGCTTGTATGTGTGCTTGGTTTTTTTCCTTTTTCTCTATTTATTTATTTTCGTTGCATTTTACATCCACCACAAATTTGGAGGGAAAAAACTGAGGTTGCAAAGCACCTTCCTCGCTAGCAGAAGACCATGATGGTGACGCCACAGTGTGTCTCCCCTGTGAGGAGCACGGAGCTTGTCAGCTCTAGAAAGAGCTCTGCCTAGAAGGGCCTCCTAGGGCCCCCTCTGGGCCTCGTGGAGTCCCCTGAAGCTCTGCTGGCCCTACTCTGGAATGCCAGCCTTGAGGCCACCTGGTTCCTTCCTCCGGAAGTGGAGAGAGGACCCAGCATTCTGAGACCAGAAAATCTGAGCAAAGACCACGGCTTGGGGTCCTGACACGGCAGCACCGGTCACCAAGGTCCCTAAACAGAACGGGGAAGTTGCTGCTCTCAATTCCTTAGCCGGGCTCCATGTGACCCCACCCACCTCCCCGACCCACCTTTGGTTTAGTCTCCCAAAGAGCTGCCCCTTCTGCCCAGACTACACCAAGGCCCAGGCCAAGCATCTCCGGTGTTCTCCCTGCCTTAGGTAATGAGTGTGTTTCTCTCTACTTCTGTGTCCCCCGCAGTTGGCTGCTGACCCAGACCCCAATGTGAAGAGTGGATCTGAGCTCCTCGACCGCCTCTTAAAGGTATTCATGCTTTGTCTCTTTGATGCGTCAAGCCTTTTTCTTCTCTCTGTACGGCTTATCAATCCTATTGTTAAGCCCATTTTTAAACTTGCACACAGTAAAGTTTACTCTTTGGTGTACAGTGGGAAGACAAGTGCATAGAGTCACATCACCAACACAATCAAAATACGGACCCTTCTCCCCCCGCAGCACCCCGTCGTGTTCACCCCGCCCACCCACAGCACAGGCACTGGCTCTGCTCGGCGCCACAGGACAGAGCAGCCACAACACAAACCTGTAGCCTTTTAGTATATGATTAGCCCTCTTGGCTTTGACTCCTGCTTTCAGCCCTTCATTTCGGCTCGTCCTTTGGCCTGAGAAATCATGGCTGCTCCCGGGGCCTCTCTTAGCTGGCTCAGGACCGGCCATCTTCCTCAGTAGACGCCTGAGCCGGGGCCAGCCCTAGGCCAGTAACTTGACCAGGTCGGGCAGTCCCTGGCCCCCGGCTCGCAGCAGCTCCCGTGTCTTCGACCCACAGGACATCGTGACAGAGAGCAGCAAGTTTGACCTGGTGGGCTTCATCCCCTTGTTGCGGGAGAGGATCTACTCCAACAACCAGTATGCCCGGCAGTTTATCATCTCCTGGGTAAGGGCAGCCCCTGGGTGCTCTTTCTCCGCCTGAGCAGGGCCGCGGGTCCAGTGCGGCCTCTGGCTCTCCCTGCCTCTTCCTCTGACTTCAGAGAAGCCTCATTGTTACCCCTCTAATAGCCAGTGGCAGATAATGCAAACACACATTTCTTCAGCTTTGCTCAACATGTTTGCCTCTGAGAAGAATCTGACTCTTTTTCCTTGTCCCAGGAAACCCCTGACTTCTCTTCGTGCCAGCAGTGTTCCTTCCAGCAGAGACGCCTCTTCTAGCACCTCCATACTTTCCCAGGCGTCTCCCTTTCCTCCTGGCACCTGAGCCTCCTTGGAGTTAAATGTCCATTCCCCTGCACTTCCAACAAAACAGGAGTCCATACCCCTCCCCCTATGGGGTGTGGCCCCCCCAGGCTGCCTTAGCAGGCCCCTTCTCTCTGGCCCGACCCCAGAGACTGCAGGTCCTCCAGCTGATTTCTCAAGACTGATTTCTTCCCCTGGGTCAGATCCTGGTTCTGGAGTCTGTGCCAGACATTAACCTGCTGGATTACCTGCCGGAGATCCTGGATGGGCTTTTCCAGATCCTGGGTGATAATGGCAAAGAGATTCGGAAAATGTGAGTCGGAGGCAGTTGGGTCCCCCACACCCAGCACACGGACAGCAGCAGGAGAGCAGATAATTCACTCTTTTCTTCCTGGCTCGTGTGCTTCCTGCTTTGAGGAGCTAGACCCCCAGCCTCTGGAGGAGTCCCTCTGACCAGCAGTCCCCTGGAGACCCCGAGCAGGGCTGGGCTCAGGTGGAGGCTCCCGCCGCCTGACTGCCAGGTGCTGTTCCCCACTTTCATCCATAGGTGTGAAGTGGTCCTTGGAGAATTCCTGAAAGAAATCAAGAAGAACCCGTCCAGTGTGAAGTTTGCTGAGATGGCCAACATCCTGGTGATCCACTGCCAGACCACGGGTTAGTGTGTGGCCCCTGCAGCCCCACCATCTCCTCAGAAGCCCCTTTTTCTCGCCTTCTCAGAGAGCGAAATGGCGGGAGTGTGAGCCAGGGTGGTGCTGGAGCACTGGAGGGTGCGTCCTGTGAGAGACACAGGGCCCTTTCTCCTGGGCTGGCCCTGGAGGGGAGTGAGATCTAGAGACCTTGCTGGCAGGCTTGGCACTGGCCCTGTGAGTCAAAACGCTTGGAGGCTGGGGCTGCGTGTCTGTTAGTTTCTGTCGTGTATCCAGCCACCATACAACTGCTTACCACAACAGCCATTTATTAGTAGTTAATCTCTGGTAGCTGGACACTGACCTGGGCTGGGGTGATCGTGCACCCACAGTGGACACAGAGTGGACTGAGGCTGGGCGACCGCGTGTGGCCTCCCCCACGTCTAGCAGGTGACCAGTCGTCACCTGGTTCGTGTGGCTCATCGTCCGGCAGGCCACCCGGTGCGTTCGTGCAGCATTAGCAGGGCTCCAGGAGACACGGAGAAGTGAGTGAGGCCTCGCGAATCAGGCATGCCATCCCCTGGCACCAGCTGTCGGCCAAAGTAGCAGGCCGGCCCAGAGCCAAGGCGTTGGGAAACGAACTGCACCCGCTTCATGAGGGGGTGCTGCCGAGTCCCATAACGGGCACCAGGACAAGTAGAGACTCCTGGCTGCTCTTACAGTCTGCCGCAAGGTGGTTCTGGTCCAGCCTGGTAACCTGTGGAAGCCAAAAGCAGAGTAAGAAAACATGGGGGGACCTAGAAGCAGTGCAAGCCCAGGGGTCACCCCAGTCCTCCAGTCGCATCCCGTGGGCCTGGTCGGTGGGGGGAGTCTGGCTATTCGTGCGCACGCTCCTAGAGCCCGCAACGCCTCTTCCAGACGATCTGATCCAGCTGACAGCCATGTGCTGGATGCGGGAGTTCATCCAGCTGGCCGGCCGCGTGATGCTGCCCTACTCTTCTGGGATCCTGACCGCCGTCTTGCCCTGCCTGGCCTATGATGACCGCAAGAAAAGTATCCTTCACCCTGGAGTGAGGACGTAAGAGCAGCCCCAAAGAGGCCATGAAGGTTCAGGACCCTGGAGTAGGGGATGGGGCGCCCTTAGAGTCCATCAGCTCTCCAGGTAGCCCCAGTGCCTAGGGCCGGAGGCGGAGCTGAGCGAGGATTGGGCGAGCCAGGGTCCACCGGGACTCAGAGCTCACGCCGTTGTCCCCAAACCTCTCTCAGTTACTCAAGATATGGAGCAACTCTCCTGGGTCCCGTCCTCCAACCCTCTGAGCTCACACTGCTGCACCTCGGTGGGGAAGCCCTGTCACTGGGGGGTCCGCCAAGGAGGGGCCCAACGAGAAGCTACAGGACCATCTCATGCAGATCCCAGTGAGGCAAAGAGAATGGGGACTCTGTTCCAGCTGCCTGTTCGCCTGCTAACAGACCCCTGGGAGGCCCGAGCCCTGGGGTTTAGGGAAGACCCCCTGAGTGGGGCTGCTCCTTACATCAGTGGCCTCAGGCATCAAGGAGGTTGCCAATGTATGCAACCAGAGCCTGATGAAGCTGGTCACCCCCGAGGACGATGAACCCGAGGAGCCCAAGTCTGTGGTGCCAAAGCAGGCAGAACCCAATCCTGACGACTCCCTGGCGAAGCAGGAGGGGACCGCCGGTGGTGAGTAGACCCTGCCCCCACCCCTCTCCTGCCCGGGAGCTCTAGGGAGGTCCTGGGACTGGACTTGAGGCCTCATTTAACCTGGCAGCGCTACTTTCCGTGTGTTAATTCTTAATTCTGGTAACACCCTGCGGTACGCATGAACTGTTGTCACCCCTATTCCGTAGTTGGGCAGTAACATGTCCAGGATCTGGCAGCTAAGTGGCAGGGTTGGGATTTGAATCCTGGCTGTCAGCCTCCTGGCAGTAGCTTTTAACCCTTCCTGCCTCAGAGACCATTAAGCCTTTCCTTAATCTTTTTCTGGGTTCAGCTATAGGAAATAGCTGTGAGACATTTTGGGCTGCTCCTTACATCTCTAGTAAAACGGGTAGAGGCATACCGGTGCTCAGCTGGAGCATTGGTGGTTCAGTGGTAGAATTCTCGCCTGCCACGCGGGAGGCCCGGGTTCGATTCCCGGCCAATGCACAAGCAACTGAAGCCTTTTGACAACTCCTTGAAAAAGAAAACTTGGCAGTTCAGGCTGCAGGGTGAACTTGGAGCTTGACTGGAGACATCCAGTCACCCAGGTGGTCACTCTGAGGAAAGGGGGGGCTTAAGAAAGCTCCAGCTGAAGTTTACTCAGTTCTGCTGCCAAACACAGTGTCTTAAAAAAGTGACTCTACTTTCTTCCCACACCCCTTCAACATCATTGTCTTGTGCAGAACGCCACTTTTATGCTGATTGGAGTTTGGCACTCTACATGTTACCTAGAGCTCTTTTATTTTTGTAAATCCTTTGACACCTTTCCTCACTCTGTGACGGGCTTGGGGGTGATGTTCTCCTTTGAAGTATCAGCCAGAGGGCCTTCCTGGTGGCACAACGGGTTAAGTCTCAGCACTATGAAGAATCAGCCAGAGAGTAATTTGTTGCACAGCCTACTCATTTCTCAAGGCTAGCAGACTACGGTCTGGAACCTGCCACCAGGTGCCAACAAATTTTTAAGACCTTTTCTCCGACTGCTGTTCTCAGGCTTTTTTCTGAGTAGTTGAGCAGAATGTCAAGCACGCATGTCCTATGGGCCGCCAACCCTGGGTTTGCCTGGTACAACCCAGCGGCATTCCACGCTGGACCTGTCTTGGGTGTCGGGTTACGCCTGTGCCATCAGCTACTGTGAGCCAGAGCAGCAAAACAGCTGGAGGCAGAGTAGTGCTCAGCTGGAGCATTGGTGGTTCAGTGGTAGAATTCTCGCCTGCCACGCGGGAGGCCCGGGTTCGATTCCCGGCCAATGCACATAGCAGCTGAGTCCTTTTTGACAAAGAAAACTTGGGATGATCACTTCGTATGGGCCTCCCATAGCAGGGTCATTCTTTGTGGGAAACTAGCAAAATCTCAAGGATAGACATGTTTCTTGAACTTTCACTGATATGTGGGTATTCCATTTTATCATCTTTTCATGTTTTGATTCCCATTTTAGGAAATTTGGAAAAATTAGAATCAAAGCTGTTTCCAAGGGTGGTCAATATTATAATTTCACATCTTGAGATCATACAATTTATGTAATTCCACATTCCGGTTTTGGGGGATTTTTTGCTTTTATGGTGGGTATTTTGGGGTTTCATTTGGGCTTGACAAGTCACAACATGGAAAAGTTTTGACTGATACTGACTTTGTGCCTCTTCCTCCAAAGTTGACAGTTCAGCCCCTGCCCCACCCTTTCCGCTCATGTGGCAGCAAGTGAAGCCCTCTGGAAAGGAACCTCTGTGTTCTGTGGGTCATGTGGGCTGCTAAAACCCTCCTGCCAACTGGAGTATTGGTGGTTCAGTGGTAGAATTCTCGCCTGCCACGCGGGAGGCCCGGGTTTGATTCCCTGCCAGTGCAGCCTAATTCCCTTTTTAGATAGTTTTCCGAAGTATTCTTTGAACAGCTCCCTGCTCAGGAAAGTCTTACCCGAAACCAGGATACAGTCAGACAACTTGGCTCCACATTTTACTGCCTCATAAAGAGCATTTCAGCAGACACAAAGCTCACATTGTAGTGCTTTCCAGAGATAGCAGCAGCTAGTTTGGGGCTCCACATCCATTCTCAGACCCACTCAGCTTGTAACTAACCACCACTTTATTGAGGCACCCGGGAGAAGGTCTCTGCAGACTAAGAGACAGCAATGATTTAGCTCATCAGTTGGCAGCTTCGCCCAGCCCTCCCTTTTATCCTGCCCTCTGCTCCTATGTTCTGTCCCAAGTCCACCCTGCAGAAGGCAGAGCCCCCTTCCTGGTCTCCCTCATCTATGGGTCCCTCACCGCTCTGTCCGTGATGGTGTAGACACCTCATACCACATTCGTCAGAGCAAGACCCACAGTGAGGCTTGTCAGCCAGGCCCTGTGCGTGAGCATACACGAGCAGACCTCAGCACACGTGAGCCCCCATGCACCCTCACACACGCTCTCCCTCTCTCTCTCACTGTGGGGCCCCAGTCAGGGCAGGGCCTTGTCTGTGCCATGTGCTCCCAGCCCCCCTCCTCCCCCGTCCTCTCCCTCTCACTCATCCCACCTCCCCCCACCCCCAGCCGCCCCATCCTGCCCCTGCCCCATCACCCGAGGGGTGCACAGCAGAGTCCCTTCTCACATTCCGAGTCCCTGCGGCACTTGATGTGTCCTCCCTGGCCCCCTCTATGATGTTCCCTGATTGTCTTGGGTGTCATGGCCCCTATTCTGGGATCAGAACCTTCTGCCTCTGAGTTCTGGTAGCTTTGCATCTGTTGCCCCTAGACAAGCCACTTACCTTTCTAAGTCTCAGGTTCTTTATTTGCTAAGCAGGAAAGTGATAATAAAAGCTAGCCTATAGTGTGGGTGTGAGTTTCAAAGGAGATGTTTGCATGTAAAGCCCTTAGCACAGGATGCAGAACGGGTGCTTCAGGATTAAGTTGTTTTAAAACGTATTTATAGCATGCACCCACTGAGCAGAGCTCTCGGGGACAGGGCTTTCGCTCCCCAACTTTTATCATCGGCGCTTATAACAAACCCGTAATAAACATCAGCACTGGTAATAAACCCATGGTGGCTCCTGAATGAGGATTCATAGGGGGTCAGGGATTCAGGTCCATGTGGCAGGTGGGGACAGAGCTCTGAGTAGCACCTCCCTTGGAGAGCTGCGGATCCGGGGCGAACACGTCAGGGGCCCATCACTGCAGAGCACTGACGTGACCAGGTGTGTCGGCACCTCCTGCAGATACTGCACTCGCAGGGCCCCAGAAGCTGCCAGCAGGAGCTCAGGGACAGACCTGCAGATGAGTAGGTCTGTGGTTGGGATGTGGTCACTGAGGACCAGGGCCCCAGGCCAGGCCTCATGGAGGTGACATGAACTGGAGCCCACTTTCCCCACTTTCACTCTCTAATAAGAAAATACACTGTTTCCTATAGAGATTTTGGGGATGACAAAGACATTCCTACTGGAGGAAGCAGAGAACAAACAAGCTAAATATGTCGTCTGGCAGATACATTTGACAGCACGTATCCAAAGCCGTAGGAAATAGAGATGCGAGAAAAGACTTTCTCCCTGCAGCTGTTCAGAGCATCTGAGTGCTGTGGGAAGCACTGAGCAGTGAGGGCTGCGGTGTCCAGGAGGGGGTGTGCTTGAGCCAGGCTCTTGGGTGAAAGGTGACATAGCTCCCAGGGCCACAAGCCTGCCCCTCAGGTGTTCCCAGCCCAGGAACGTGCTTAAGAAAACTTGAGGCCCTGTGCTTGGGGCCTGCCCTGCTCACCCCAGAAAGCACAGAGAGCATTCTCTCTGATGCGGTGAGTAAGGCGCAGAGGGCTCCACGGTGAGGCCAGAGAGGGAAGGCGCAGCTGAACTGAACAGTCCTCCGGAGTCAGGGCAAGCACGTCCCGCTGGATGGTGGGGGCAGCCACGTTGGGGTTGGGAGCGACAGAGTGATACAGTCGGACCTGCATTTTCACAGACTCTGGCTGCTGTGGTGAATGTAGACGTTAGCAGTCAAGAGCAGGCCCAGGGACATTAGGTGTGACAGGAAGGTGGTTCCTTGAGGAGTGTTGGTGGACTTGGGGACAAGTGGCCTTCTCTGCGTGTATTTCCAGCTAAAGTGGAGGTGTGAGAAGGAAAGGAGTCGGGAGATCTGGAAGTGGAGTTGCCACTGCCTGAGCTGGAGGGGGCGAGGGAAGAGCACTTGGTGGGAGAAGAGGGGTTTGTACAGAAACTCTCCATGTAAGTGGAGCTTCAGGTGGGTGCTCAGGGACAAGGTCTGTGCCTGAGGGGAGACTTGGGGAGTCTCAATGGGATGGAGCCATGAGACAGGTGACATCTTAAGGCCTGGACCCCAGGGCACCCTTCTTTAGAAGGAGCGCCCACCGGGTAGAAGGAAGCCCCTGAAGGGGAGCAGTTGGCTGTGTCAGCTGCTGATAGACAAGGAGGGCAGAGACTGAGAGCAGACGCTGGCTTGCACGGACAGAAGGCCTTTTGCAGTTGGACCAGCTGTTTCAGTAGAGTAGTGGGGACAAATGTCTGATGAATGTGGGTTGAGGGGCCATAGGAGGAGGACTGCACATGGCAAGGATCAGAATCCATTTGAAGAGTTTGCCTATAAGGGGGAGCTTTTTTGTGAAGGGGGTGCCAAAAGCAAAGAAGGAAGCCCCTGCCATCCCAAAGCCAAAGCTCTAGAGACCAAGAAAGCGGTGCTGAAAGGCGTCCACAGCCCCAAGAAAACGAAGATCCACATGTCTCCCGCCTTCCAGAGGCCCAAGACACTGCAACTCCAAGAGCAACCCAAATATCTTTAGAAGAGCGCCCCCGGGGAACAAGCTTGACCCCATGCCATCATGTCAGGACCCCGAGTCAGCACGAGGAGGCTGGAAGAGGCCACACTTGTGACACTGGTGCTCATGGTGGGCGGCAGGGAACAGGCGTCAGCTCCAGCAGGCTGTGAGGAAGCTCGATGCCATCGAGGGGCCAAGGTGAGCACCCCGTTAGACCCGCTGGAGAGAAGGCAGGGGTGCGCTGGCTGCTGACTGTGATGCTCTGGGTGTTGCCAACAGCATTGGGAGCCTCTCACTGAGTCCAGCTAATTCTAAATAAAAATTTTTTTCACTATTAAAAAAAAAGTAACAAGGAACAGAAACGGATGATGACTAATAGAGAAAGTGTTCTCAGTCTTCAGGAGAAATGGTAGGAGGTGTATTCCTGTTTTATCGCTACTGGAACAGATTGTCACAGAAGTAGCTTAACACAACACAGACCAGAAGTCAGAAGTCTAATGTGGTCTGCGATTGTCCCCTTGCTGTGTCCAGTTTTTAGAGGCCACCTGCATTCCTCAGCTCTTGACCCGCCCTCCGTGTTCATCAAATCCTAAAAGCAAGTGCAGTGCGATGTGCGTGTGGGAGCTGGAGAGGCGCGGCTATGTCCCACCATCCCGCCACTGAGCAGCTGTGTGACAGCTCGTCGCTCAGCCTCTGGGCCTCAGTTTCCTACTTCACAAGGTTGCTACGAGGATAAAAGAGTTTATGAAGAGCCCAGTACACACAAAGTGACAGTAATGACAGAAGTATCCAACCCTCAGGTTTGTGACTGTCTTCAGCATTTCTCCACTCGTGACCTGTCTTCGTATTTCTGTTCTCCCATTCTTGGTCATTTTGAAGCAAATTCCTGCCACCAAGCCATTTCATCTATAAATCTAGAAGATTAAAGCTCCTTTTCCAAAAATCACCACAATACATCATCACACCTCAGGAAAGGAAAACAAAATTAAGACGATACTATCAATATCCAGTCAGGGTTTGTATTTCCCATACTAGAGATCTGTGTTTTACTTTTGACACGTTGAGTTAGGAGCAGATAGGTCTCATTGATTGCACTTGCTGATGTGTCCCTCAAGTTGGTGCTTTTTTTTTTTTCCTTCCTTGCAGTTTACTCGTTAGTAAACTGGGTCATTTGTCCCATGGAATTTCCCAGGGTGTCTTTATTGTGATCATCTGGCCCCTGCATTTCCTGTAAGTCAGAGTTAGCTCTGTCAGGTTCAAGTTCAACATTTCTTGGCAAGGATACTTGGGAAGGGTTTCTTTCAAGAGACCCATGAGCAAAAATGATCAAGAAGAGCCACCCTATTTAAATTGAAAAGTGCTCTAACCTAAAACAGGTTAAAAGTCATAAGACACAGACGAGGAGGAGACATTTCGGTGCATTTCACCCTCAAGCCTAAACCCCAGACAGAGTTCCTTTGCATCAAAAAGCAAAAAACATCCCAGAGGAAGAACAAGGTGGAAGTCCACGAAGCTATTTATCCCCTCATGTAACAAACATGCCAGGCATCATCTTAGCGTGTGTATTTTCCTGACAAGCCTGTGTTGCAGGCACTGTGCTCCCCCTTGCACAGGCAGGAGATGGAAGCCAGATGGAAGTTTCCCAAAGGGCACAGTGTGTCTTAAGATATCAATGTCTCACCCTTGCACTCAGCAGCCGCTCCCCACTGCCCGGGAGCCTGGGGCAATACCGCATCCTGCATGAGGATGTGAGTGAAAACATGCAGGCAGCCAGAACTACCTGGGGGCAGAAGCCTGATAGCACATCATTTCTGTACATGTGTGTTTCTATAAATCACGAGGGCGGGAGGCCACCGGGCACACAGCTAACCTGCCCAGGCTTCTCCAGCACCTCCTCCCCTCCCTGACACCAGGCTGCTTGCTAATCAGGCCCAGGGAGCTGTGCCTTGGCCCCAAGGGGCCTCTGGGGCAAGAGGAGGCAGGTGGCAGCTTGCAATTCTCATGTTCAATAAAGGACCCTTATCAGGGGCAGGGGTGGTATCCCAGGCCCACACCTGGAACCGCCCTGCTCTAAGGCAGAGTACAAAGTGAAGAAGTACCCTGCAGTCCCGTTTATGGTCATGAAACAGAAAGTAAGATAGCAAGAGCCAGAGAGGGCTGCCTGCACATGGGGTGCTTGGCTTTGTTTTGTCTGGAATTTCTAGTCTAATTTAAAACTTTTAAGAGGTCTAAGTTTTTGTACCATTTGAACAACAGTATGTAATGATGTTTTTCATTTGCAGCTCACAGAATAAATATCCATGGATCCTTCCATAACGATGGGGTCCATGGTGATGGATGGATGGGTAGGTGGGTGGATGGGTGGATGGCAGGCAGGCAAGGGAAACTTTTCCTTATAGAAGAATTCCATGTGACAAATGTAGAAGAAAAGAGGGAATAAAAAGTCACCACTGAGCAAATGCCACAGTACTAATTATAGATAGGTTCCCTCATTGGGGGAATCACTGGGGAGAAGTTTAAGGGGGAAAACTGGTATTTGTCTAAGTGTCTTCCCCATGATTCATTAATCACGAAAAGTAGTAGTAACCTAAAATGGGAGGGCCCTGCGGACAGTGGTGAGGGTAACGTCTCCAGGAAAGTGGCAGATGTCATGTACCCTGGGGTCCCGGGCAGAGCAGACTCGTCACTTCCGGGCCTCCTTTCAAAAATGCAGAACCTCCACCTCATCGTGAGAAAGCGTGAGGCAGGCTGAAACTGGAAGACACTGCAGAGTGACTGTACAGACGCGCTGAGCAGCTGTCTCGGATCGGAGGGGCCAGAGGAGACAGACAGTCGCAGGCACGGGGGTCCGTCCTGGGACAGGGCTGGTGCAGCAAGACAGGCAAAGCTCCCGGGTATGAGCCCAGCTAACAGCAACGCATCGGCGCCCCTTTCCTGGCTGCCCGAAGACCACCAGGCACATGTGCTGTTACTGTTTAGGGCAGCAGGAGTGATGGGACAGAATTCACTTTTTTTTTTAACTTTTTTCTTGAAAGATTTATTTATTTATGCACAAGAACTGGGGTGTAGGCCAGAGGTGTGGGGTGGTGGGAAGATTCACCAGAAACAGAATGGGGAGCAGAACAGGCAGATCCATTGAAGTACACTGCTGAGGGGAGCAGCCGGCGAGACAGGAGAGGTCTGCTGCGCCATGTGGGAAGCTCCCTGGCCGGGGATCGCTGCTGCTGCTGCTGCTGCTGCTGCTGTGGCTGGCGATAGCTTAATAGCGCTGAGGTTTAACCCATTTGTGCCACCAGGGAGGCCCCAGAATTCACTTTTCACAACTTAGGCAAATCTAAAATGAAAAATGAAAAAAATGTCTATTAAAAAGAAAACAGCCCTCACACCTTATCCCCTGTAGCCCTTGGCAACCTCGACCCACTTTCTGTGTCTGGCAGTGTGAACATGGTGCACGTGGACCCTCACAAGGTCCCAGTGGCCGCCTTCCCAGCTGTTTCTAGGCGTGTCCATGGGGCAGGCTGTCGGCACTTCTGTCCTTTCATTGCCAGATGACAAATAGCAGGCCGGGTGTCCAGGACACATTTTGTGTATCCACTCACTAGTTGAGAGACTTGTGGGTCGCTGCTGCTTTGGGGCATATAATGCCCCAATAAGTAACACTGCTGAGAGCCTGGCGAACAAGTGTTCGTGTGGCCACGGATTCTCATTTCTCCTGGGCGTTCACCTGGGAGGGGCAGTGCTGAGTCATGAGGTAACTGTGCATTTAGCCTTTGAAGAAATTGCCAGACTGTCCCCAGGGCACCTGTCCTGTCTCTCCCTTCCCCACCGAGGACCAGGTAGTCTCCGTTCCCCACCACATCAGGTTACAGTCGTCGCTCGTGGGTGTGAAGCGGCATCAAATTGCGATTTTGACTTCTGTTTCCCTGAGGACTGGTGGTCATGAGTGTCCCAGAAATCATTTTCCCCCATTTTTCATTGTGTTTCTTTTTGGTTTCTCTCTTTGATGGGTTGGTTGGTTGGTTTGTCAGAAGTCATTTTTAACATCCACCGCCCTCAGGCCAACAGACCCTTAGGGGACTTCCCAGGTGTGTTCTGCACTTGGTGTCCCCTCCTGGAGAAATCACTGTGCCTCAAAACTTCCAGACATGGGTACTGTCCCCAAAGCGTGGGGGACGAGTAGGCCCTAGGTTCTCAGGGCTTCAGAGCCACGTTCCTTTTCAAGAGGAATTTGGCGTGAGGGACTGGAGAGGGTCTGTGTGTCCTTGTCACAGACTTTGATTCACAAGACTCCAGAATCCCTTAGCCTGACGCCTCATTCCTCTCACTCCCTACAGGAGTGCCAGATGGTTCCTGTGACTCCAGCTTCGGTAGTGGTATCAACGTCTTCAGTCCAGCCAGGTAAGTGGTTTCTTCCAGGCAGGGGTGTTTGTTCAAAGCCAGCAGCCTAGATCTCGCCTGGTGCGGGAGACTGCAGCAAAGACTCGAAGCCAGCTCTGCTCGGGGCCATTTACAGGACCCAGGAGGGTGCTGATGAGGGGATCTGAAGGGTGCCGAGCTAGCCCACCCTACCCAGTTCCGATGGCCAGAGCCTTTGGGGAGGGATGAGAAGTTGTCAGAAGTCAGTAGAAACAAGTTGTGCGCATGACCCACACGTGTGACTGCAGGGAGCCACTGCAGGCGCAGCTGCCCGGCACTTTTGTCAGGATGGTATGGCACTGACTGGACTGACAAGAGGAGGGGGCTGTCAGGACAGTCCGGCACAACCCGGAGTAATCATCTGAGTCCAGTGCTTGGGCCCCTCTCCCAGACACCCAAGTAGGTGTGAGGACGCAGCCTTCCACACGGGGGCAGTACAGACCAAGCATTGAGACCGTGTCCTCCCAGCCATGTAACCCTGCAGGGAGCTGGCATGCCCTTGAAGAGGGAATTGCCACGTTCTGTCCCCAGGTCCCCTGAACTTACCCCACGTCATTTTTTCTTCGGGCAGAATTGGCACCTGTGGGGCCAGGACCTGTGGCAGTTCCCGCAAGGGATTTTCTCCCCTAGGAACTCAACTCTGAACCGGGGCCTGGGGGATCCAGTGACTGAGAAAGGGAAAATGTGCTCTCAACCCCAAGAGGCTCTCCTCCCCCCACCCCCTCAGCCCTTAGGTTTCCTCCTCCGTTTATATCATTCTTCGAGTCTCCAGGGACCATGTGCGTGTTGTCCTGTGCGAGTCCCGGCTGTGAACGTGGCCTGCTGCTCACACTCCTTCCAAGTTGTTGAGCAAGCGAGGAAACGCGATTCGTTCATTTTCAGTTTGTTGTCGCGAATTTGCAGACACCTGCCTGTGGTCAGCCCAACAGGTGCTAAGATAAAGGTGCAGGTCCTTGACCTTGAGCATCTCTAGTGGGAGGCAGAGAACGAGCAGTAGAGCTTGCTCTGGTGGGGACAGCGAGGGTGGCAGAGCGGAGGTAACCTGCACATGGTGAACTCAGTGCTCCCTAGGCCAGGCTCTGCCGGACTGTGTTGTCGCATTAGAGTTTGCCAGTGTTTAAGTGCCGTGGGGTCAGTAGTATTGTTGTCTCCATTTTAGGACTGAGGAGGGACTGATGATGAGGGACTGCTGTGTGGAGAATGGATTTGGGGGTGTTCCAGTAGGTGCAGGGGGCTAGTATCCATCCCAGTAAGCGGGGACAGAGGTTTGGACTGAAGAGGTAGCGGAATATGGAGAAAGCTGGAGGCTTGAGACCTGCATTGAAGGCGGGGCGAGCAGGATTTGCTGATGACGGGGCGGAGCAGGAAGAGAGGAATGAGGGAAAGTGTCTTCTAGGCTTCCAGCCTGAGCCCAGAACAGCCAACTGGCATCGCTTCCCGAGCTGCGGTGAACCGAGGAGCAGGGGCTGGTGGGCCAGTCAGGGGCACCATGTGCCGTGGCGCAGCAAGTGGCGGGTCTGAAAACTGGATTCTAGACCTCCTGGGAAAGGTCTAGAACTCAGAGGACAGAGATGCAGGGGAGTTGGTGGGCCCTGCAGACGGGATCTGCTCTTGCTCTGAAGGCTATGGAGACAGCATCACACACGGGAGTGCAGGGAGCAAACCCGTGATCCAGAAGCCCCTCTGGCCACCATGTGGTGGGGGAGATGGGTGGATGAGAGAGGGAGACAACACTGGCAGCTGAAAGGCCAGTTATAGACTTGTCGCTCCAGGGACTGGCAGCGGGGGCAGCAGAGGGCTGAGAGGAGGCAGAGATGGGGCTGGTCGTTCAGTCAGGCAGTTGCTGAAGCTTTGCCTCTTGGCCCCCGAATCACCTGGAGGTATTACCACGTGCACAGGCCTCACTCTGCCCTGGGCTTTGCCAAAGGACCAGGATATCACTGGTGACATTCAGAACAGGTGTTCTGGTGTAGCTGACTGCCCTGTGCAAGCAGAAAAATCTAGAAATCGGTGCTCCCAATTTTTATCATCTACTGATTGAAAAAAATTCTAATCATCTTCTATAAAAAGCAGCTCTGGATTCAGAAACAGTTCTTATTTTAGATTCACCTTTGTTCTCCTTTGAGTCCAGAGGCAGCATATGAAAACCATCGGGAGTTGGACATGATCGAAATAAAGTGCTGCCTCCCGGAGAGAACCCCTTGAATTTACCATTTTTTTTGGCTCTGTAAGAAGCATTATTCACTAAATCGATACTATAAAAGCCCCAGTAGCGCCATGCATATGGAAAGTATAGTCTATCCCCAGGTGAGATCTTCCTTATGAGACGCTTCATGAGAAAACACTCAGTGAAAATGGGGTTCTGGAGACACCTTGAAATAGCTCGTCTGCTCCCAAGAGTGTCTCGTCTAGACTTTTTGGAATTGGCGCAGAAATGTATTTTACACTGTGAGTGAGCTCCGTGTGTTTGCTCTGAGTCCGGAAGGCAGGGGCTGAGGATGCACCATCTCAGGCTCCAGGCCAGCGCTCAGGAGCTGCACACACCATGCAGTGCCCCTCTAAAAAGGTGGGGTCCCAGAGTCGTGCTACCCCAAACCCACCGTGCACAGAGCCCCGTGGCAGCTGGCCCCGCCTGCGCAGCTGCTGGTAGCAGCCTCCTCAGAGGTGGGAACATGGATCTTCCTTTCCCAGACACTAAGCTCACCTCCCTGGTGTCCTGGGGCGCCCCTGCTTCCCGTGACCTTCACCTCCAGCCAGCCCAGGGAAGTCAGACCCAGGGAGTCGCCCCAGCTGATGGAATGAGTTCTTGGTGCTCAGCTTCGTGGCCAGGCACGGTGCCCACACTCCTTCCACCTCTGCCTCCTGGTTTGTGCTTTGAAGATCTGGGTTACGTGAGCCCAGAGGGCCTTTAGGTACAAGGTCCTTGTTGGTTGAAGCTGTCAGCCATCTGAGGTTCCCGGGGCTGGGAGGCTTGCCGGGTCCGCTGTTTGCTGCGGGGAGGTGGGGGCTGTCAGTTTCCACACCAGCTCCGTGAACCTCCTTTGTCATTTGGTCGTGACACAGGGATGCCACCACAGGCTGACATGCTCTGCCCTCAGTAGAGATACTGACCTGGCCAGAAGCATCTTGGGTGACTGAAATAGCTGAGAGCACCCAGCCTGGTGCCTTGGGACCTGTTTAGGACACTTGGATTTGAGTGCCCCCATCCCCCCCCCCTCCCCAGTCAACAGCAGGTGTGCCCTCTCACCCTCATGGAGACAGAAGGGCTGAAAGGGCATGCGTGACAACCTTTCCTTCCTCTTCCTCCGACATGTGGGGCTGCAGGGTCTAACCCAGCCAGAGAATGGGTGGTCTGCCCGCAGCTGTCGTTCTGCCCCTGCCAGCTCACAGTTGGGAAGGATCCGCTGTGGGCATCTGAACCTGACCCCATGGGATGCTGTGTGGTGGGTGAATCCTCTCTGGACTCAGCCTCCGTAGGTTCAAATTGTGGCTCCGTCACCTTGGATGGTTTCTTAATGTCTCTGTACTCTTTCCCCACCCCGGCCTCCAGAATGGGAGTGACTTGCCTCTGGCTCAGGGCTTTGGGGGAAATAAGTGAGGGTGTGCCGATACGGAGCTCGGCGTAGTGCCTGGCCCACTGATCCAAGAAGGTGAGTTGGCACTTTTGGTACTGCCATCATGGAGGTTCATACACACCAGCGGGCCCCACTGTGGGGTGTGGTCAGGGAGTTGGGCTTGGTGCTGCCTTCCGCCCCCAGAGGCTCAAGGACAAGCACATGCTGGGCCGTGTCCCTCCCACACCTTCCCTTCTGCTCACCAGAGTCTAATGGCACCCACTCTCCCCCCAAAACTGGTACCATGGGAGTCTTCACACCCTATTAAGGAGCAGTTCCATTTAGCACTGATAGCTCAGAATCATGCCTATTAAGAATTTGCCTGAAATGAACTTCAAAGAGGCTACAGGCAAATAAGGAAAGCCCAGGCATGGAGCTCCAGGTGCAAATGAGTAGCTGAGCAGCTGGGAACACCACGGAAGACCATTTAGTGAGACACGCAATGGACGCACCAGCCTGGGCCCTCGGGAACACAGCTGCTCCGCCCCGGCTTGGCACCGTTGGGCAATCCAGCACCCTGTGTTGTTAGGAGGGGAGCCCTACCCTGGCTTCCTAGAATATCTCTGGCCATACTGTCCCCACCCCTGAAAACACCAACCTCTGTCTAGAGTCCAGGAAGCCAGGGGTCCCCTGGGCAGAGCACATTCTGAATTGGCTGTGTCTCGTAGGCACAAGGGGGTCACCTCCTCCCCGATTCAGACGGGTATTGCCACCTCAGAGGCAACCGAGGGCCTCAGCCAGGCAGGTACAGTGCTCTGCCCAGGAGTGGGCGAGGTGTGTCTGCTGAAACCTTTCCCGTGCCCCTGCACGGCTGGCTCTGTTTTGGCAACAAAGAGTCTGTACTTAATGTCCTGAGGCCTGCTGGCACCCAGCTGGGTGACACCCTAAAGGTGGTCTCGCTCCTGACCTGCCTGCTCGTGCTGGAAGAGGGGGGACGTGGGTGGGCACTCAGCTCTCTCCCCCGATTGTGGCCCTTCTACTTCTAACCTTGGAGGGGTAGAGGGAAGTGGAGGGAGAGAAACAGGCCCCCAGGAGTTCCAGGAGAGGGGTCTTCCTGGGCTTCACCCCAATTCTACTTGCTGCCCGTGCCCACAGCACTGACAGGGCCCCGGTCACCCTCCACCTCGACGGGATCGTGCAGGTCCTGAACTGCCACCTCAGTGACATGGCCATCGGGATGATGACCAGGATTGCCGTCCTCAAGTGGCTTTACCACCTCTACATCAAGACGCCCCGGAAGGTGAGCCCCAGGTACCCGGCCCGGGAGGCCCCTGCAGGCCAGGGGTCCTTCCACATCCACCTTGGTTTTGTGGGGACCCACCCACAATTGCTAGGGTTCTGGTGATTGCCGAGAAGGGACAGATGTTTAGTCCTGGGCCTGGGGCAGAGGAGGGAGGTGGCCGTGCAGTGGGGCCCTGGCCGCCACAGGAGCCTCACGGGCCCCGACCTCTGCCCTCCAGATGTTCCGGCACACGGACAGCCTCTTCCCCATCCTACTTCAGACGTTATCAGATGAATCGGACGAGGTAGGTCACCAACAGCCCCTTCCTTCTGTGCCCCTGGCTACCCCACCTCCCTGTTGAAAAACCGCGCGATCTTGTAATTGAGCAGGCTTGTGCTGCTGTTCTCATTCTCTTAAATCAACACCTAGAAGGCGCCCTGCTTGTCTTACCTGGTAAAGTGAATCCTGTAGAGGGAATTGGCTGTGTTCAGAGCTCTTGGCTTTAGGAATAAAGACTCTTCCTCTGTTACTGAACCCTTCTGAAGAGCACGCTGCCACCAAGTGTCAGCTAGGAAACCAGTCTGCTCGAGGAACTTGTCCTTGAAAGGCATTGGAAAGTGGTGCTGGAGGCACATAAGGGCTGACCCTGCTTTACTGATAAATGAGTCACTTCACAGCTCTGCATCCCGGTCTTCTCTTTCCATGGGGCAGTAATATACACACGCCTCAGATGAAATGATCCCTGTAAGTGCTCGGCGCCATGCCCGGCCAGTGCTGAGCACCCAGTGAGTTTGTGGGTTACTTCTTTCAGCTGGACTCCATTTTGACTCCTACTTTAAAAGCATACCTTCAAGCTTTGCTCTTTTGAGGTCACCAAGAGCTACTGGTGCAGAAAGAGGGAAGTTAACCAGAGCCCAGACTGCAGGAGAAATCACAGGAGGGGAGGAGAGCCGGGCCCTGGGTCCCTCAGTCATCTGGGGCTTGGTCCCTGCGCCACACACCAGCCTCCTTGTTCCACTGGTGGACGTTCAGGTCGGATGGTTCTTCCCTAGGACTCCCCTGCCTCCCAGCCAAGGGGCAGGATTTGTGCCTGGGCGTTGCATTCGCCGGGCTGACACCACTCCCTCCACCCATCCCAGCTCCAGGCTATGTATAAGACGCTGGCAGGCTGTGCCCCCATCGCTCTCTCCTTCCCCCCACTGGGTTCTGGGCAGAGCTATACTTTCCATGAAGCAGCAGGCCCTCACATCTGAAGCCCTCCCCGCTGCCTGGTGGAGATGTGGGAGCAGACATGGGCTGGGGGTGACAGGGAGAAGCGGGCAGGACATTGCTTATAGCTGCCTGTGCAGTGACACACCCCAGTGACACTTCCCAGAGGTGGTACCAGGTTGTGAGGGCCCTGCACCTGCACCCAGAAACTGAAAGGGGATGCTGACAGGCAGGGTAGGCCTGTAGGTTCTCTAAGGTTGGGGACACACACACACACCCCACCTCCACTGTGGGAGGCCCAGCTGGACCTGGCCCAGTTCTGCCTGAGTTGCTCGTGACTCACCCACCACACAGTACAGGTCCTCATTTCCACACAGAGGGGAAGAGAGAAACATAGATGATTGGTTCCTTCCCTGGGACTTAACTGTAAGCAGCTGAGTTTCCAGGCCTTTAAATTGGGTGGTTTAATCCCATCCACAGTCTGCCTGAGCGTGGATTCTGCATGCGGGCGCACTTAAAGGCAGGAGATGTGGGCCATTAACAGCCCTGCTCAGGCTGTGGAAACACCATTTGTTGACGTGCAAGCATTGTCAGCTTTGCGGCTCACCTCATGAGCCTCCGACAGGGAGAGCATTGCAGCTCCTCTTGGGGACAGTTGAGGGGGTGAAATGGGGCGTACTATAACCGTGAGAGTCCCTGCTTTCCCATTTGCTGGAGGGATTTGGGGAGCTTGAAAATCAGGAGAGAATCCTGAATCTGGCATCTGTTCTGGATCCCCACTATCCCTGCTTTGCTGTCTGGGACCCTGCCCTGCATCAGAGCAGAGGCCTAAGCCTTCCGGGCCTAGGCCCCCCAACCCCCACGCTTGGCCTGGGCACAGGGGCACAGGGCGCTGGCTCCTGGCCTCTGTCTGGGTCTCTTACCCCTCATCCTTCAGCATCGCGGGTCCGCTGCCCGCAGGCCTGCCCCGAGTGCTTCCCAGGCCCCGCTGCCGTGCACACGGGAGGCCATGTGGTCTCCTCCCAGCCTGGGCAGGCAGGTCTGACTCCCTGCGGCCCAGCACCTGGCACAGCAGGGACTCGGGGGATGCTGAGAAGGGGGAGCGACAGAGGAAAGCACATTGGAACAGGTGGCAGGTGACACAGCGGGAGTGCCGGGTCCTACAGGAGTGGGGGGGGGGTGCAGGGTGCAGCACAGAGGGGCAGGAGAAAAGCAGCCACTGGGCCGGGAAACCGTCCCTGACCGGCCACAGCTCGAGGAGATCTGAAAGGGCAGCAGCCTCCCAGGAGAAGTGACAACCGCGACAGGGTGGGATGAGGCCCAAGTGTGACCCTGGAAAAGAAACCTCAGGAGAGGGTCTTAGTTCTTTCTTCTTTTTTG